>JAJOOR010023818.1:0-30286 GCA_036250505.1 Solanum acaule
AAATGTTTTCTTGGTAAAGAAAGTTTTTAATTCCTTATGGTTTTAGTGTCTATGCGATGAATGAATGCTAAGAGGCTTGTATTAGACCTCTTCGAGGTCGAGTACGCCGGTTACGACTAGGGGGTGATCCCGGGTCGTGACAGTTAAGGCTCCAAGAAGGAAGCCATTATGTATGTTGAATTGTGTATGGCCCTATTGTGAGAAGACTTCATCTACATGACATCTAATATGAGTGTATGAGCATATGCATGGAATGAATGTTGTTCTTGGGTTATGACTATATCTATGTTTCATGTATTGAATGTTTTATGTGTTGACTCAATGGGACCCTTGAATGCAATATATGTGAATTATGTATGATTGTGGTATTATGTACATGCTTATGAACACTTTGAGAAGGAAGTTTCTATGATGATAATGTTGTTGTCGTGTCAATTGAAAGGCTAGTTCTCATATGCACCTTTACATACCATTATGCATGAAATGTACATGATCATGTTGATCCAATTGAAAGGTGGAGGTGTTAACTTATTGTATATATTGGGGTATTGATGCAAGATTCTTCTTTGCTATACCCCTACATATGATTGTGTACAATATGATATGACTATGTACGATGTGATATGATCATGTATGATATGTTATAACTATGATAGTCTTGTTATGTTGATTGAAGGGACATTCTCATGAATACACTATGAATACGATGGGAAAGATTTACTCACATGTTGATGATTCTAAAGTGAAAGGACATTCTCATTTAATGAATCTATGAGCTACTATGATGATATGTTGGTTTGATTGCCTAGTGCATTCTCTTATGACCATGAACTTACACAGAGACTTAATATGACTTTTAAAGGGAATTATGCTTAGCACCGAGTGGATAGGAGTATGAGATGGGTTCGTTCACGCTAGTAGTTGGGTTCCCAATATGATGTATCATGAGATGGAAACCTCCACGTTAGTACTCAAGGTTTCTAGTAGCAATCTCCATATCCCATAACTATGTGCCCACATAGGTATATAGCTAGTGGATCCACCTAAAAGCTATTATGTACGTTGTACCTTAGGCAAGTAGGACACCTCTTTTCGGTGTGGGGGTAGAACACCAAATTCCATGTAGCTCACATGGTCTATGTCGGTTAAGACTAAATCTCCCTAAATGATAAGAATATGAATTATGATTAAAACATGGGAATGTTCTATAGTTCCTCAAGAGAGGTTCTACTTAGCATGAATGGGGGTATGGGACTTCATTCGTGCATTGCACAAGTAGGCTTTGAGAGTGGGCATGGTATGTCTCTTTTACGATATGATGATTATGAGTTGAATGTATGCTTTGTATGAATTATGAATATGAACATGAACTATGCTTATGACTTCTTAATGAGTTTTACTTAGTGTGAGTGGGGGTATAGGACTTCACTTATGCATTGCACAAGTAGACTTATAAAGGGGTTATGGGGTGGGTTCCTTATGCTATGAAGATGTATGAATTATGTATGCTTGATATGGGTTATGTATGAAAGGTATGTATGAATGTTAAGGTTGACTTCACTTGTTACAAGTTATGAACATGAATGACTCCTTACTTATGTATGTTGGCTATGACTCGGTAAAGTAAGATATGTATGTTGTTGGTGGCCTAAATGTGATACTTAGCATTTGGTAGGATTATGGGATCTTACCTTTTTATTGCACTAGTGTGGCTTTGGGTTGCTTATGTGGTAGTTCTTTTATGATGAGATGATCTTGGTATTTGACAATGTGTATGAACTATGTTTTGTGAAGGTTGGGATACGTATTATGTTTATGTTGGAGACTATGATTGCTATTATAATGATATGCTTTGTGCTATGATGGATTGTATGTGAGTTGCTTTATGAGTTGCATTCTCCAACTATTTCAAAGATGATGTTCAAAAATGGCATGTTGCATGGTTTCAAAGAAAATGTCCCTTTCATGCATGTTTTAATGATTTTTATGCATGGCTTCCATACTTAGTACTTTTTGTGCTAACCCCTTCTTTCTACATTTTCTATAAGTGTAGGCTTCGGAGATATTGGATTCCATCCTCGTAGCTACGACAATAGAAGATCAAAAAGAAGAAGATTGGTGAGTCCTCATTGTATTCGAGGGCTTGACCATATGTCTTTTATTGTCTTTACTTTATGTTTTAGGCTTATGCAAGGGCTACGTCCCTAAGGTTGTATTCAAGAGTTTTATTCCAAGTAATTAGATGGTTTGAGACATAGTGTATAGACTCTATCATTTTTATAAAAGACTTCGATTGTAAAGAAAAATTTTAAATTCCGCACTATTTTCCTACTATCTTATGTGTATGATTATGCTAAGGGATTGTATGAGACCTCTTCGAGGTCAAGTACGACGTGTTACGTCTAGGGGTTACTCCAGGGTCGTGACAAATATGACCCATCTGGGTCTCAAACAGTTTGATAGAGACGGAATGAGTGGTAACCGTCTGGCTAAGGATCGACACATCTTTGTTCATCTCTTTCAAAATTTTATCTGATCCCTCAACCTTGTTGAGAATACGAGACAGTATATCCTCAGACCGGCCACCATTGGAATCCTTGGGCTTTTGGCGCTCGTGGGGAGGATATCTATCCTTCTCCCAATCTCTTTCTTTCCAAGTGGGGTTACGATCCCTCCACTTTCTATCACGATCCTTCCAACCTTCATCCCTGTTCCAACCTTGGTTACCACCCTGCCTCGGGTAGTTTCTACGATAACCACCTCCTTGGTTGGCTAGGAAATTCACATATTCGTTGTACAATGCTTCAAACTTGGCCTCATCGGGGTTTACACACCCAACACCCACAACATTGACACTTCTAGCACCAGCTCCCGTGACATTTTTGGACAAAATGTCAAGTTGTGTCATGATCTTTGCCATGTTCTGGTCCCTTTCTTGGTCATTCTCAAGCTGCTCTTTGGTCAATTTAAACGTGAGAGGGGAGACTTGATCTTCACGGGTGTGCCAAGCCCGATTAATTGTTGTCATACCATCCAAAAGCTGGGTTGCTATAATGTAAGGTTGTTGCATCAAACCTCCCGGAGAAAGTTTCAGCTACACCCTTGTTCACCGAATCAAAGCTTCGGTAAAATTTTTGTAGCAAAACGTTGTTGGGTAAACCATGAGTTGGGCATTGCAGCACCAACTTCTTGAATCGTAGCCAAGTCTCATGAATTGGCTCACCCTCCAAACACTTGAAGCTTTGGATGCTGTCCCGAAGTGTCATCATCTTCGAAGGAGGGAAAAATCGCACTTGAAATGCGGTAACAAGCTCTTCCCACGAAGTGATTGTTTCTCTTGGCAACTCAGCCAATCACTTACATGTTTCTCTCATTAAAGAAAATGGGAACAACCTCAACTGGACATAATCTTGGGATATGTTCTTGAAGGAGAACAGCCCGCAAACATCAACAAAGTTTCTTATGTGCTCATGGGGATCCTCAAGAGCCAGCCCACAAAACAACCCTTTCAATTGCAAGAGCTGTAACATGGTACTTGTAACATGAAATACAAAGTTCGCTTCAACTGGAGGCAAGCGAATGGCACCAATTCCACCCATTAGATGAGTGTCATTGACATAAGGCTCATTGACATTGTTGAGGTTTCCGATGTCATCTTGGTGGCCCACTTGGCTACCATTGCTTCCATTCACACTCATTTCCTCTGTTCAAAACAACAACACACAAACCAAAAATGAACGTAAGTAGATTCAACTATAAATAAAAAGAACAAAATTCAACTTAACCAAAGAATCTTAACAAACACCACTCCCCGGCAGCGGCACCATTTTGATTAAAAATGTATCAACGACACTTAATCCAATTCTAAGCGTCAACGATCGTTAGTCAGTATAATAACCCAACTAAATGAGTAGGGGTCGAATCCCACAAGGAGCAATACATGTTTAAGATTCAATAGTAAAGTGTGAACATGTTCAAATCAATCATAGGAATAGACATTACCGAATAAAACACAATTCAAATCAGGGGGTGACACGAATGTCAAATTAGGGGGTTTTGGTTTAATCATCAATTACAGCAGCAGAAAATAACACGAAGTAACAATAATGAGACGGGTTCTTAGGATATGTTTCAATTATAGGATAATATAGACAAATGGATAATTGAAACTGTTATAAAATATCTGTAAATTAGTGAATAAGCTAGACTATAGAAGACGTAAACTTTCTCTCGAACAATTTACCTCTAATCAAGTCGATTTCTCTAGAACATCGACAATCATGCAAAATAATAACAGCCTACGCTTTAGTCCATTCACTCTCTCGAGCTGAATATTTAAAAAAGGGTTAAGGATTTACTCTCTCGAGCTGAACCCATGACAACTCAATACTCACAATCCATCAATGAATAATCTTGGTTTTAAAACCTCTCTCTCGAGCAAGCCTAAAACATAAAGGTAGAACTGCATTTGCAACTACAATTATTAAATTGAACCATAATTAATGATTGGAATCACTTCTAAACAACATTTAAACTAACAATTAGCAATACCCATAAACTAAATCAGTCCATAATCACATAATCACACCCCAAGAATTGTTTTTAGCTAGACATCATAAAAAGATAAAACTCGTTACCAAATTGCATTTCCATCAACTGTGTAAGATTAATTTCATCTTTACAAAGGTCCAAATTGAAGAATCTCAAAGACCCACTTCCAATTTCTCTAAAGTGAAAAACTTCAATTCTTTAAAGCTAAGGAAAACTTGTCTCAATACTCAGAATTCTATATTCAATAATAATCTGATAGAATAGATACTAAACTAAATGTTCAAAAATGTATTTATAGTCGCCAAAAATGTGTTGCTAAGATCCATTCGGCGCAATAAGTCGGGTTCACAGATTCACTTGCCGATGCGCCCTTTAGCCAATTCCATCGCTTTTCTATCCTGGCCTTCAGCGTCCTCCAGGTCTGTTACTTTGGGCGATCCAACACTGCATCGCATAACCACTCGGCGATCCGTCGACTGCACCTTTCTCTCGCCGACTTGATTTTCTCCTTCAGAGCTTGGCACACTGGAACTTTAGGCGGTCAAGGAGCCCTTCTGCGACTCGCTAAGTAGACTTGGCGATCACCAAGTTTTCCTTCCTTCACTCCTTCAGTGTACTTCATTCCTTTTTTGTAAATTAGTGTCCTTGCATTGTTCCTCAATCCATATACCTAGAAATCAACGGTTTTGCATCAGTTATTGGCACAAAACAAGCATTTGAGGACACTAAATCATTATAAATAAATCCCTAAATGAGTTCAAATCTAAGACTCATCAGTGATCGGAGGCTTAGAAACATAAGTGCCAACAGCAGATCTAAGGGGATAGGGAATAGTGGAAATATCCGGAGTCTCAGAAGAATGAGGTATAGATGTACCTAAGGGCCCACTGGACTGACTAGGCATTACTGCCTCTATATGCATTATTACAACATTAATCTCTAGGGCTGTATATATCGTAGCTGCTCTCCTTCTTTCCACCTCGTCCTTTTGATACTCGACTTCAATACGCCGAATGTCAGTAGAGGAGGTAGGTGTTACCTACACATCCATCTTCTCATCTCGAGGGACACAGACCCGTCTTCACTGCTCGGTGATCAACACTGGGAATGGGAGTAAAGTCAGTCTCAGTCTGGCCCTAATGGCCATCTCTTACTCAATCGGAATCCCTATATTTAGCTTCTGGCAAGAAATAATAGAGCCTAAACATGCAGCCTTTGGGTGTCGAAGAATGGATTCATTTTGAGATGGCATATCGTGTTGTTGATGAACCCGAACTAGAACCGAGTTGCCACATTGAGATCTTTCTTTTCTATAGGTACACCTGCCTCTATCCACCTCGAGGTGGCATCATATAATAGGGGTGCTAACTAACTCTTTAGGTCCACCAACGTCTTCTTCTTGATTACATCGATATATTTGTGCACAAAGTCATACGTGCATCAACCGGTTTGAACATGCAGGCTTTTTTCTTCCCCTTAGGGACCAACTCACTATATAATGCATAAAACTCCTGGACCCAATTGGGAAGGTAGGGGGCTCGAGGTGTAGTGAAAATCTAAAAATTATGGTACTTAAGAGTGCTCTATATTTCTGGATACTCGTCCACCGCACAACTTGTGGATAATATCTTCTGCTCAAGAATAGTGATTAACGTTTCAAGAACACTTCATCTAATTCTAAGTGTCAACGATCGCTAGTCAGTATAAAACCCAACTAAATTAGTTGGAGTCGAAACCCACAGGGAGTGGTACATATATAAGATTCAATAGGGAAGAATGAACATGATCAAATCAGTCATAGGAATAAAAATTATCGAATAAAGACATCATTCAAATCATGGGGTGACACGAATGTCAAATGGGGGGGCGGGGGTTTGGTTTGGAATTATCAACTACAAATAGTGGCAAACAATACGAAATAACAATAATGAGACGGGTTCTTGGGATGTGATTCTATTATACGCTAATATAGACAAATGGGAAATTCCAACTATTAGAAAATAGCTAGATATTAGTGAGTAAGCTAGGCTATAGAGGAGATAAACTTGCTCTCGAACAATTTACCTCAAATCAAATTGTTTTTTCTTGAACATCAACAAGCATGCAAAATAAGAACAGCCCATACCTTAGTCCATTCACTCTCTAGAGCTGAATGTGTGGTATTGGGTTTAGGATTCACTCTCTCGAGCTGAACCCAGGTCAACCCAATACCCACAGACCATCAATCAATAAGTTTAGTTTTAAAACCTTTCTCTCGAGCAAGCCCAAAACACAAGGGTAGAAATGTATTTGCAACTACAATTCTTAAATTAAACAACAAGTAATGATAGAACTCACTTCTAAAGAGCATTTAAACTAACAATTAGCAATACACATAAACTAAATTAGCCCATAATCACACCCCAAGAATTGGGGTTTTAGGTAGACATCCTTAAAAGGTAAAGACAGTTACCAAATTGATTATCCATCAACGGGGTAAGTGTAGATTCATCCTTACAATGCTCCAATTCGAAAAATCTCAAAGACCCACTTCCAATTACTCAAAAGTGAAAAACTTCAATTCTTTAAAGCTTGGGAAAAACTAGACAAAACTGTCCCACCAGTTCAAAACTCAATAATAGACTAAAAATATATGAACTTAGATACTAAATTAAATCTTCAAAAATGTATTTATAATGACTTCACCCATATGTTTGCCCTTATTTTCCAATCAACATTCGCTTCAGCTCACTCACGGTCAAAAAGGTCTTTTCAAGGCTTAACGGGACTGAGTGTAAAGGTATGGTCATTTAGGCTCAGTGGTTGCTATCCTCATGAAATGTGGTATGAACATCACTTTCTTCCCTTTTCTTCAACGTTTTCACTCATGCTCAAAATTCACCCCATTATTCACTTCTCATGGAATATCGGACAGCCCATTTCTTTTGCAACCTTCACAACTTTTTCGTTCTTTTTCTTTCTTCTTTTCTTTCTATTCTTTTTTTTTGTATGGAGGGGTTCCATCTTTTTCCAGTCCATGGATCAAGGGGGACTTCTTCACACTTCTTGATTTACTTTCTCTTTTCACCACACCCCCAACTTAGGCTTTTTGCCTAAGTTGGCTATTCAAACCAACCACACTTGATGAGGATTTTGGGTGAATGGATAAAGAGGGGTCACATTTTCTCAAGTTTCTTCCAAGAAAGGATAAGGCTCAAAGGGGTTTCAAACAAAGTTCACACATCTCACAAGGTTGGCCATAAAAAAGGTATATTGTCAAATTGTTTCACTCTTCAAAATTGTTGCCTAATATCATTTCAAGAGTTTGCATCACTTAGTCAACCGAAACAACGTGGCAAATTCTAGGTGTCATCACACAAGGTTCACGGTAAGCTCATCACACAAGGCATTAACACTAATATCAAACAAGACTCCACACTTTCACTAGTGTACAATGTTCATCACAAGAGACTCATTCGATAATCGTCTAGTTACAACGAGATGCACAAAGTTCACACATTGTGTATGCAACTTCATTTGGACTCATTATACCCGCGCATTCATTTTTGTTCGATTAAGAGTACTATTCAAATCATCGGTATTGATCATGACCGATACTCAAATTTGCACAAGAACAGCCACAATCACACATAAGAGGTGGCAAATTTTTTTAAAAGGGTCAAAAACAATTTGTATTCAAAACAAGGAGTGTCACTACCCGAGAGCACCCCTTAGTCATAACATGGCATAGTTGACCCCGAAAGGGTCACATACAAGTAAGCCCTTAGCACATTCTTAACATAAGAAAAAATAGAAAATACGGAAGAATTGAAAACTTTTACAATCGAAGTTATTTTCTCATAAAAGCAAACGGAAGACTTTCTAGACTTTGTCTCAAACCATCTATTACAACTTTATAGAATAAACTATTAGGACACAGCCTATACAATAGTCTAAAAACATAAAGAAATGACATAAGGAAATAAAGGGTTCTTCCTCGAAGCTATGAGGACTCACCAAGGTCTTCAATTCTTCTAAGTCCTTGAAACTCTAACCTCCAATAGCAACTCAAAGCTCCAACCCTACATTTTGTTAGAATGTAGGCAATATGCGTTAGTACAAAGGTACTAAGTATGAAAGCTAACACAACATCATAAGAGCATCTCAAATGGTTAGTCAACATAAGCATAAGAGATAATAACATAGTCATAACATAATCATCATAGTCATAGCATGGTCTCCAACATAAGCTTCATATAAACATAAGTCAACATAAGACTTAGTTAATAAGCATAGGTGATAAGTCATAATCATATCAACATAATTGACTCTTAGTCATCATTACCATAATAGCACCATTCTCAAGTAACCTCAAAAGTATACAAGTGCAAAGAAAGAATAGCATCCCATAATACCACCCAAGCCAAGTATCCCTTTTTAGTCATATTAATCATAGTCTATGTGCATGGTTAAGTCATAAGTCTTTCTACCATAAGGGCACCATACTTCTAAGGAACCTCCAGACACACTTGTGCAATGCATGAAAGGCATCCCATACTACCCTTCACACTACACATAGCCTTGAAAGCATCTTAGTCATATTCACCCTACTTTTGGTCATACTATAAGCTTACTTCATATAGACAAAGGAATCTACCACCTTAGTCAATCATATCTTGGAAGGCAAGTATGGCAACAACCCAAGCTAAGTCATACTATGTGTGGGAACCCTTCATACCTAGCCTTAAGTCATACTTGTGCAATGTATGGATAACATCCCATACTACTACCCACACTAAGTACTCATTTAGACTATCAAGAAGGTTCACTAGTTGGGGTCTAGTCCCTCTATTTTATTTGCCTCTTTTCATATAAGATACTTCTCTATTTAGTACTAGGCAAGTCATCACACATGAATGCGCACAAAACATCAATTCAAGGCTACCAAGGAATAGCACCCTACTAGGCTAGACCAAGCTAATAATCTAACCAACATGACCTTACTATGCTAAATCAAGCTACCATGGAGATATACTATCATGCTAGTCCAAGTTATCCAAGGAATAACCTTCTAATAGGCTAGACCATGCTATCATCTTACTAACATAACTTGGTTAAGCTAAGCTAACTAACTTGGAAGACACACTAACATGCAAGTCCAAGCTATTGTAGGAAAGGTACAAGTGTCCTATCCTAGCTACCATGAAATAGTCCTACACCAACTAAATCATGCTAACCTTACAAGTGTAGTAGAATACAAATGCAAGCTATCCATATAGGGGAGTATGATTCTCAACTCTAAGCTATCCTTAGGAGAGTATGAGTCCTCAATCCCAAGCTACCATGACTAATCTAACTCAAGCTATCCTTGAAATGCACCTTACAATGCAAGTCAAGCTACCCTTACGAGAGTATGGTTCCTCAATCCTAAGCTACCTTTAGGAGAGTATAAATCCTCTATCCCAAAGCTACCATGAAATGGTCTTGGCCAAACCAAGTCAAGCTGCCATGAATGCATCCTAACAATGCTAGTTCAAGCTTACCCATAGGACAGTATAAATCCTCAATCCTAGGCTACCATGAATACTACTAAATCATGCTACCATGACATGTTTTCTACAATGCTAAGTCAAGTTATCCCTTACGAGAGAATAGATCCCCATCCTAAGTTATCAACCTTGGTCTTATCCTACTAAGCCAAGCTATACATAAAGGGATCATATATAACAACTTCAAGCTATTCTAGTCTAACATGGTTTGATTCATTTTAGGTTATTAAGTCAACCTAGAATCCTTCTATGTGAGAGAACTTGATTCTCCTAACATATCTATGTCTAACTGTAAGAGAATACACCATAAGCTCACATCATATTGACTTCACCCCCAAAGCCCTAACAATGATGGCTACAAGCCCTACTTTCAAGCTTAACTTCATTCTATCATGATCCATGTCTAAATTTCAAGTTATTCAATCACATTGTTCCTTAGAAGGTGATTCTAGTCATACTTGATCATAAAGGTTCAATTCCAACTTTACAAGTCAAGATCATTCCTATTCAATTAAGTCTAGTTCAATTCATGATTAGATTATCCTAACTATGATCAATTAGTATTCAAGACATTGAAATACGAAGATCACTTTAGAACCTTCAATTTTGCCTCTAATGGCATCAACCCACAATAATCACATTCATCAATATAGATTAGGGTTCATCATAGAAATCACATGAATTCGTCATAATATCATTAAAAAATGACAATTCAATCATAATTGGGTGATATCCAGTAGATTGGAATCACACCCAAGCCCTACCCACAATGCAATCTCAACCCTAGCTAGAATTGGGTTTTTGAGTTCACAGTTGGGGGATTTCTAAGGGGGCTCCATGGGTGGAAGAACCCATGTATGAATAAGCTTCACATACCTTCAATCAATGCCCTAAACAAAGCTTGAATCCCTGAAGAAAATCTCCCTAAGATGCTGCCTCCCTCTTCTCTTATTCTTCTTCTTCTATTCTTGAGAGGGAAATATATTTGGAGGGGAGTTGATTTGTTATAATGACTTGGGGTCTAAGGTTGGGGTTATATAGTTAGGTTTAGTTAATTAATTAACTCACTAACAACCCTTCCTAACCCCTATCTAAATAACTAACTCGAATTAAGACCCCCAATTTAAAAACATAAAACTCAAAAACAGTGGTTACCAACGGCCACTACCTACGAGCCGTTAGTGGAGCCACGCTTTGTGTTGTGCCTCCGTTGTTCCTTTCAGAGTGGGGTTCTAGGGAAGGCTTGGTGGGGAGAGTAAGTCTCAACCCACGAGCCTCACCCACTCCTCGTCACACCAGTGACAGCCCGTCAAAGGGGCTCGTGGAGGGCTGCTATTTGACAGCTTTTAGGGCCACTGTTTGGGTCCTCTTCAAGGACCCTTAAGGTGGTCCTTGGGGAGTCGTACCCAAATGTTTGGACCCTAAACCTGTCCACCTAGGTGTAGGAACCCTTTACACCCAATTCTAACCTCATACCGCACTCCAAAACTCAACTACAAGACCCTACAACACAGTAGTTCAACTAGACTAGTTTCCGGGCGTCATGGTCGTCTCTTGACGTTCGACCTCTAGAATCACCAAACCAACTTACATAGTCATTTTACATCATTTAAACCTTACCTTGACTCAAAACAACCTCTTTAGGCTATAGTTTCACCTACTAGATTCCACCAAAAACAATAGCTAGGTCTGACTAGGTTCTACGGGGTGTTACAAGGAGCCATAAGCTCAAACATCCACAACACAATATCAAAAAACAAAAACCCAATAATATATACAAAAGATGGTCACAATAGGTAGGTATGATAATAACTTACCCAACTACAAATAAAAAAAGCAGTCGTTCGCAAAATCAGCAAAATAGTAAAAGTCAATAAAATTGATAGAGAGGGAGGTAAAGAAGGGTCCTATCTAGACAGTCGCTCCATCTGTCAGGGCATCACTGTCCAATGTTCAATTATGAAAATCCCCTTTGCCCTCTTGTGGGGCAGCATATATCTACCTGCCCCTTTTGGTCTAGACATATATATGCAAAACACACCAAAATAGGTTAGAATGATTAAAGAAAAATACAGAAAATAAATTGTAGTAGGACTCGCCGAATCGATATGTGTGTCGCCGAATCAGTTTGGCGAGAAAGATTGGGCTCGCATAAAAGATTGGTGCAAAAATTTCCAAGAAAAATGGCATGTCAGCGATGAGAAGGGCCTTTCGGTGAATCGCAAACATCATTTGGCGAGCAGAGATTAGCTCACCGAAAGTTACGTTGTGTTTTAGGGGTTAGGGGCGCAGAAAGGGCGATCAAAGAAGACTTTTGGCGAGTCGCTGAGTGCACTGGGTGAGCTCAGGCTTCTCACTGAAAGTTATAGAACCAATCTCAACAAAAGCATGAAATTAAAGGCGAACTAGGGGGAATTTAGCGAACCGCCAAGTGGTTCGGCTAGCTCGACCCTGCTCGCCAAACTGTCCAACGTGCCTATTTTCATCCCTAACTTCCAAAATAAACCCCACATCCCCTGAAAACAAAAACAAACAACACACTCACTCAATTAGGCTTAGACCCATTAGACCCATGCTACTAGGGTACTCAGACTTCCCTCGGTTTGGCAAAAATTGCCCATTTGACAACTTTAGCCCTTAAGAATGACGTCAAACGCTCCATCATTGGGAAAAGCACGTCATTTAGCACAATTTGGGTTACTCAGACTTCACCCGAAAACAATTAATCACAACCCAACAATTTATGATCAATTTTAAGACATGCAATTTGGGAAATCAACAATTTAGGCAATTAAGGCATGATATTGAAATTAAAATAGGCACACAAGCACACATATACAATTTCAGAGAGGCCCAGCACATATCAACACAATTTATAACAAAGTATTTGAGTTTAATCGCTATTTACGAGTTTGGGGCTCGGAAAACCAACCTTTAATGCTGAATTACGATTTGAAATGCTAGGCAGCAAAGATTTCTAACTCCGAACACAAGATCAACGACCAAAAAGCAAGAAAATGCAAAAATATAGGGAATTTGAAGAACATGCATATCATAAGGGAATCATAAAGAACACATATAGCACGTATGACTTCCAAAACACCAAACTGAAGAAAATTACTTACCTCAAGTTGGGATAGGAGTAGAGAAAATTGAGGACAACGAAACTTCATATCGGCCTCGGCCTTCCATGTAGCACCCTCAACTAGGTGATTCCTCCATAAAACCATAACGGAAGCTACTGCTTTGTTTCTCAACCTCTTAACTTGCCGGTCTAGAATCTCTACCAGAATCTTTTCATAGGAAATGATCTCATCAACTCCTAAACCCTCTAAAAGAAGGATGGACACCGGATCACCAATGCACTTCTTAAGCATAGAAACAAGAAACACCGGGTGAACCGGAGCCAACTCACTTCGAAAGTCTAATTCATAGGCACCTTTCCCAATACACTTCAAGATTTAATATGGTCCCATGTACTGGGGACTAAGTTTCTCCTTCTTACCAAATATAATGACACCTTTCATAGTTAAGATTTTCAAGTAGACCCAATCACCAATCTCAAATTCTAGATCCTTTCTTCTATTGTCAGCATAAGACTTTTGCCGACTTTGGGTTGTCTTCAACCTCTCTCTAATGAGTCAAACTTTTTCAATAGCCTCATAAACTAGTTTGGAACAAATTAGAGTAAATTCACCTACTTCAAACCAACCAACCGGATCTACACCTCCTACCATGTAGTGCTTCAAATGGAGCAATGGCAATGCTTGAGTGGTAACTATTATTGTAGGCAAACTCAATCAATGGGATATGGTCATCCCTACTACCCTTGAAATCTATCACACATTCCCTCAACATGTCCTCTAAGGTTTGAATGGTTCGTTCCACTTGACCATCCGTTTGAGGGTGGAAAGCGATAATAAGATTAACATTGGTACCAAGCCCTTTTTGGAATGCTTTCAAAAAGTGTGAAGTAAATTGAGTACCCCGATCCGAAATGGTAGAAAAGGGAACCCCATGCAACTTTACTATATTATTGATGCATAACTTCTTCCGCCAAAAATGAAGTCTTAACGGGAATAAAGTGGGCTAATTTTGTCATTCTATCAACAATGACCCAAACTGAATCCTGTTGCCTTCGAGTACGAGGCAAACCCACCACAAAGTACATATTGACATCCTCCCACTTCTAAGTGGGAATATCTATATTTTGGGACAACCCTCCGGGCCTTTGATGCTTGGCCTTAACTTATTGGCAATTCAGACACTTGGCTACAAAACCCGCTATATCCTTCTTCATACCATTCCACCAATAGACTTCCCGTAGGTCACGGTACATCTTGGTGGCTCCTGAATGAATAGAATACCGTGAACCATGAGACTCTTATAATATTTTCTCTCTTAAGCCATCAACATCCGAAACACATAATCTACCTTGGTATCTAAGCACCCCATCTCCCCCTTGGGAGAAAGCCTCAACGGATTTCCCAAGTATCGATTCTTTCAACTCCATCAAAATAGGATTAAGGTTTGCTTAGACTTTACATCTACAACAAAAGGCGATTCGGTGTTGTGATGGACCATGACACCACCCTTGGTGGAGTCCACTGGTTGGACACCTAACCGGGCCAACCTATGCACATCACGAACTAACTTCTTCTTCTCATCGTCTACATGAGCCACACTACCCATGGACATTCGACTTAAGGCATGCGAAACTACATTAGCTTTGCCAGGGTGGTAAAGGACACTCATGCCATAATCATTCAAAAGTTCTAACCACCTTCTTTGTCGGAGATTTAAGTCTTTTTGGGTAAACACATATTGAAGACTCTTGTGGTCGGTGAAAATATCTACATGGATCCCATAAAGGTAATGTCTCCATATTTTCAAAAAAAGCACTACCGCTGCTAATTCGAGATCATGAGTTGGATAATTCTTTTCATGTACCTTGAGTTGATGTAACGACTTAGAAAATGATAGGTGAACTAGAGCCTAATCGTGAGGATCAACGTCAAGGTACGTGTTAGACTCCGTAGTGGAAGGACCTTTTTTAGGTTTGGTATGGGGTTGCAAGGGCATGTGCCAAGGCAAGGGGGCCAAAGCCTAGCCAAAAGCCAAGGCTGCCCAACCTTTGACCAAGCAATGCCAAGGTTCACGACCAGTGGTCTTGACCACGGTCCGTGAAGACCTCTTGGCCTTGTGGGAATTGTGCAAAGTTGAGGAGGCTACTGCCCCAAAGACCACGGGAACCACCACGAGCCGTGGTATCCTAGACGATCCGTTTAATTCATATAATCACGAATTAAACTAGACTCTATTGTATATGATTGATCTTGACTTGTAAAGTTAGAATTGAACCTTTATGATCAATTATGACTAAAATCACCTAGTAATGATGAATATGATTAGAATTCCTTAAAATCTAGGTATGAAAGAAGGTTACAAGAAGTAAAGCTTGAATGTAAGGCTTGTAGTAATGAATGTTGATCACTAGGGTTTGAAGGTAAATCCAATATTATTGAACTATTAATGTTAAGGCTTTGAGAGTAAAGTCCATATGTGAGATTAGAAGATTAAAGTATAGAATTGTGGTAGAAGGCCTATACCTACTTTGTTTACATTATGAAGGCTTAGATGCACAAGTGATAGATTCACTTGATCCATGATGATACCATCGTCTAATGTATAATTCTAGATATGGTTTTAGGCATGAGTATGATATGACATGATGGTTTCTCTCACATAGAATGATTCTAGGTTGAAAGGTTTGCCCACCTAAAATGAATCTAAGTCTTAGGGCTATTAAATGTGATGAGGCTTGTGGTGATTCCCCTAAATGACCTTTACATGATAGGAATGTGTGGTGATATCCCTTACTCCTAATTAATTAAGAATGGGGGAGTCTGAGGTGATTACCCTTTTGTATGTGTGACTCCCAAGGAAAGAGGTGATTACCCTTTTGTATGTGTGACTCCAAAGGCAAGAGGTGATTACCCATTAGCCTTTATGTTAATATGGAGGTGAATACCTATATCACCTTAATATGAATATGGAGGCAAAAAACTATATTTTTCTAATAATGAATATGGAGGTGAATACCTATATTCTTCTAATAATGAACATAGAGGCGAATACCTATGATTCATTGATATGTATGAGTAGAGGTGAATACCCTTGATTTTATGATTCCATGATATGCATGCCTTGAGGTGACTTCCTTTGTCCTTCATGATGAACTAAACATTTATGCCTTGAGGTGACTTCCCCCTTGCATTTATGAACATGAGCATGACTAGTTTGGGATAGTAGGTCTAGATACCTCTCCACTTCATGCATGACTAAGAGGTGATTACCCTTGTCTTTATGATGTTAAGAGATGATGAACATGAATGATGAACCTAAGTGTCTAGCTTAGCATGGGTAGGATTATGGGGTCTTGTTCATGCATAGTACAAACTTGCCTTAAGGTGACTCATGAGATGTTAGCTCTTATATGATGTATGTTTAGATAGGATTGTGCTATAGTTGCCTTCTTTAACATGATATGATTGACTAAGGTGGTAGTTCCCTTATCTATATGAAGTAAGTTAATAGTAAGACGAAAAGGAGGGTGAATATGACTAAGATGACTTCAAGACTATGCTTAGTGTGAAGGGTAGTATGGGATGCCTTTCATGCATTTCACAAGTGTATCTTGAGGTTACTTGAGAATGGTGCTATTATGGTAAAGATGACCAAGAGTCTATTAAGCTTATATGATTCTGATTTGTCTCTTATGCTCACTAACTATGTCTTATGTTGACTTATGTTTATATGGAGCTTATGTTGGAGACCATGCTATGACTATGATGATTATGTTATGACTATGTTATTATCTCTTATGCTTATGTATTATGTTGACTAACCATTTGAGATGCTCTTACGATGTTGTACTAGCTTTCATACTTAGTACATTTTGTATTAATGCATATTGCCTACATTATAATCAAATGTAGGGTTGAGGAGACTGAGTGGCTTTGAAGGCTAGGTTCCCAAGGATCAAGAAGAGTTGAAGAATTGGTGAGTCCTCATAGTTTCGAGGACAAACCCATTATGCTCCTTTATGTCATTTCTTTATGTTTTAAACTTTGTATGGGCAGCGTCGCAAGAGTTTTATTCAAGTATTATGTTAGATGGTTTGAGACAAAGTTTTAGTAAAGACCTCCGTTTACATTTATGAAAAATGACTTCGATTGTAAAAGGTTTAAATTTTCCCATATTTTGTTCTATTACCTATGTTACGATGCTAAGGGCTTGTATGAGACCCCTTCAGGGTCAAGTATGCCATTTTACGTCTAAGGGGTACCCCTGGGTCGTGACATAAGCATAATTCCCTTTAAAAGTCATATTAAGTCTTTACTTTAGTTCATGTTCATAAAGGAATGCACTAGACATTCAAGTCAACATGATATCATAATAGCTCATGGATTCATTAGGTGAGAATGTCCTTTCAACCTTAGAATCATCAATAAGTGAGTAAACCTTTTACATTATATTCATAGTGTTTCATGAGAATGGCCTTTCAATCAACACAACAAGCTAATCATAACAATACATACATATTCCATGCATAATCAAGTTTAAGGGTATAGGGAAGAAGGATCTTGCATCAATACCACAATTACACAATAGTCATAGGATCATCACTATCTGAGTGAATCACAAGCTCATATACAATCCTCATCGAAATGTATGAACCCTAACAATTTACCTTTCAAGGATATCAATCAAGATCAACCCTAACTTTAAGAACTACTAAATTAAATAGGGGGATATCATGATTCAACAACTTAATCAATGCAAGCATAATCAATTGTCAAGCTCCCATCATCAATTAAGCCATACCATAGTTCACAATTTAGGAAGAAGGGGGATTCATTGGTCCAAGGGAGATTTTCATCAAAAAAACATCAATACTCAAACATTACAATCATATATCATCATAATCAACCAAAATAAACCATAATTAAACAATGGAAAACGTTTTGGAAGAAGACCCATGACATTGACTGAAAACCTAGGTTTGGGGAATTTGGAATTTTAAAAACATAATTTGAAGGGTCTCTTTGGGTGATAGCTTCCCAAAGATGAAAAGCATACATACCTTGACTAAATAACTCCAAGAAAATTGGTGGAAGAACCTTTGGAATCCACAAACCCTAGATTCAATGGCTCTTTTCTTCTTCCTTGAGTTTAGAGAGAGAAATATTGAGAGAAGATGGTTTTTCTTGGGTTTTCTCTTTTAGTCTCTAGGAGTAACTAAATTGGAGGAAATTTGACTTTAAAAGGTTTATATACTTGTTAGCAAAAGAGTATGAAAGTGGTTGTTTAAGTTTTGGAAAGATTACTTAAAGACCCTAACTTAAGTTTTAAAAATTGCCTTAAGTCACGCTGGAGCTCTCCCTTTGGCCCTTCTTGGCCCGCCAAGGGCACTAGGTGACATGCCTAATGGACCCTTGGCTCACCTAAAATTACAAAATGCTCCCTAAAGGAGACATTCCCTTGGGCGATAGGGCAGGTCCTTAGGCGATTCTTCAAGTAGGTTGGCGAGCCCCGACCTAGCTCGCCTAAAGTTACAATAGCTCGGTCTAGGGGAGGCTACCCATTAGGCGAGGAGAGCCCATTTGGCTAGTCTCCAAGGCACCTGGGCGATGCTACTGCCCATCGCCGAATGGACTAAAGGCAAGAATTGTTTTCTTTCATTTTTCGTAGGTAGTTTAGGTCCTTACCTTCTTCCTAGTTGTTTACCTCCTTCATTTTAGCTCTATTTTAGTCTAAACATCTTCGGAAATTTATGCTAATCCTCACGTTTAGGGTATAGGTTAACCTACTATTTTCTAGGGTGTTACAAGAAAGCTCATTTCTTCGTTGTACATCGCTTTGAACTTGGCCTCATCGGGGATTACACACCCCACACCCACAACATGGACACTCCTAGCACCAGTTCCAATGACATTTATGGCCAAAATGTCAACTTGGGTCATCATCTTTGCCATGTTTTGGTCCCTCTCTTGATCTTTCACAAGCTCCTCCTTTGTGAATTTAAAAGTGAGAGGGGAGACCTGATCTTCACGAGTGTACCATTCCCGATTAATTTTGGTCATACCATCCAAGAGTTGGGCTGCTATAATGTAAAGTTGTTGCATCAAACCACCCGGAGAAAGTTGATCAGCTACTCCCTGGTTCACTGAATTAAGGCTTCGGTAAAAGTATTGCAGCAATACGTTGTCGAGCAAACCATGAGTTGGGCATTGCAACACTAACTTCTTAAATATTAGCCAAGTCTCATGGATTGGCTCACTCTCCAACTGCTTGAAGCTCTTGATGTTGTCCCTAAGTGTCATCATCTTCGAAGGAGGGAAAAATCACACTTGGAATGCGATGACAAGCTCTTCCTACGAAGTGATAAATCGCTTGGCAACTCTGCTAACCACCTATATGCTTCTCCCATTAGAGAAAATGGGAACAACCTCAACCATACCGACTCTTAGGATATGTTCTTGAAGGAGAACGGCTCGTAAACATCAACAATGTTTCTTATATGCTCATGGGGATCCTCATAAGCCAACCCACCAGACAATCCTTTCAATTGCAGGAGTTGCAACATGGTGCTTGTGATGTGGAACACAACGTTCCCTTCAGTTGGAGACAAGCGAATGGCTATAGCTCCACCCACTAAATTAGGGTCATTAACATCATTGAGATTTCCGATGTCATCTTGGTGGACCACTTGGATACCATTACTTCCGATGACACTCGTCTCCTTTGTTTTAAATAGCAACACACAAACCAAAACGAAAAGTAAGTAGATTCAACTATAACTAAAAAGAACAAAATTCAAGTTCACCAACAGAACCTCAAAGAACAAAACTCCCCGGCAGTGGCGCCATTTTGATTAATGTTCAAGGATACTTCATCCAATTCTAAGTGTCAACAATTGCTAGTCAGTATAAAACCCAACTAAATTAGTTGGGGTCGAATCCCACAGAGAGCAGTGCGTGTTTAAGATTCAATAGGAAAGTATGAACATGATCAAATCAGTCATAGGAATAAAAATTATCGAATAAAGACATTATTCAAATCATGGGGTGACACGAATGTCAAATGGGAAGTTTTGGTTTGGAATTATCAACTCCAAACAGTGGCAAACAATATGAAATAACAATAATGAGACGGTTTCTTGGGATGTGATTCGCCTATAGGCTAATATAGACAAATAGGTAGTTGCAACTATTAGAAAATAGCTAGATATTACTGAGTAAGCTATGCTATAGAGGAGATAAACTTTCTCTCGAACAATTTACCCCGAATCAAGTTGATTTCTCTCGAACATCAACAAGCATGCAAAATAAGACTAGCCTACACCTTAGTCCATTCACTCTCTCGAGCTGAATGTGTGGAATTGGGTTTAGGATTCATTCTCTCGAGCTAAACCCAAGTCAACCCAATACCCACAGACCATCAATCAATAAGTTTAGTTTTAAAACCTCTCTCTCAAGCAAGCGAAAAACACAAGGGTAGAACTGTATTTGCAACTACAATTCTTAAATTAAACAACAATTAATGATTGAACTCACTTCTAAATAGCATTTAAACTAAAAATTAACAATACCCATAAACTAAATCAGCCCATAATCACATAATCACACCCCAAGAATTGGGGTTTTAGCTAGGCATCATAAAAAGGTAAAAACAGTTACCAAATTGATTATCCATCAACTATGTAAGTGTAGATTCATCCTTACAATGCTCCAATTCGAAGAATCTCAAAGACTCACTTCCAATTTCTCAAAAGTGAAAAACTTCAAATCTTCAAAGTTCAGGAAAAACTAGACAAAACTGTCTCACCAGTGCAAAACTCAATAATAGACTAAAAATATATAAACTTAGATACTAAACTAAATGTTCAAAAATGTATTTAAAGTCGCCAAAAATGTGCTGTGAAGAGTAACCCGGCTAAATAAGTTTGGATCACCGAACAACTCGGTGAGCCGCCCATGGGTCACTTCCATCGCCTTTCTGCATTGGCATTTAGCAATTTCAAGGTCTATAACTTTGGGCAATCTAACATTGCATCGCAGAACCACTTGGCGATCCGCTGACTGCTCATTTCTCTCGCCAACTTGGTTCTTTCCTTCAGGGCTTGGCACACTAGAACTTTAGGCTGTCAAGTAGCAATTCGGCAACTCGCCAAGTGGACTTGGCGATCACTAGCTTGCCTTTCTTCATTTTTTCAGCTCTCTTTGTTCCTTTTTCCAAATTAGTGTCCTTGTTTTGTTCCTCAATCCATATACCTAGAAATCAAGGGTTTTACATCAGTTATTGGCACAAAATAAGCATTTTAGGACACTAAATCTATATAAATAAAACCATAAATGAGTCCAAATCTCGGACTCATAAAATAGTCTTCAATCCCTCGGCCCTTTGTAACACTCCGGAAAATGGAATGTTTACTAGAGCCTAAACATAAAGGTTAAAAATCATAAACTGACTCCATGTACATTAAAAGATCTTGTAGGATTGAAATGGGGTTGATAAGGGTCAAAGCCAAGAGGCAAGTGCCAAGGTAAAGGGACCAAGCCAAAGCCAAAGGCCTAGGCTGCCCCTAGATTCGCACATTACCTCACCGTTAACGAGGGGGACCACATATCGTGGTCCTCACCACGGCTCATGATGGGGGCTCGTGGAGTTAACTTGGCCATGGAAAAGGCGCCACCAAATAACTTAGCCACTGCCTCAAACTTCACAGAAGGGACCATGGCTCGTGGTCTTGACCACGACTCATGGAGCCCTTCCTGAAGGTCACTTAGGCTTGACGGATTGGGGGCACAAAGTAGCCTAGCTACTGCTCATCTTTCACGAGTGTGACCACGGATCGTGGTCATCACCATCGCTGGTGAAGGGGCTCGTGAAGATGCCTTGGGCGAGGGAGCCTTGTGATCCAAAATCCTAGCCACTGCCCCACCCTTCATGAGGGGGACCACGGGTCATGGTCCACACCACGTCTCATGAAGGTTGCTCATGGTCCCTGACGGGGTGACATAAATGAAGGTTAGTTAAGTCATTTACTTTTTAGTCCAATTAAAGTGGGATTGTTTTGGGTATTTTTAAGGGAAGTATATAAGTTGTTTTTAAGTCAAAATCCATTATTCTAAGTCATTATACTCAAACACCCAAATCAAATCAAAAACTTCTTCTTCTCTCAATATTTCTCTCTCTAAAGTCAAAGAAGAAGAAAGGACCCATTGGAGCTAGGGCATGTGGATTTCAAAAGTTATTCCCCAAATTTCTTGGAGTTTCTTAGTAAAGGTATGGTTTCTTTTCATCTATGTGTAGCCTCCACCCATAGAGTCTCCTCGAAACTTGGTTTTCAAGATTCCAATTTGTCCCAAACCTAGGGTTTTCAATCTATGTCATGGGTATTCTACCAAAACATTTGCAACTGTGTGTTTATGGTTGAATATGGTTGGGTATGATGAATTATGTTTGGATTGATGGAGTTTTGTTGAATTATTATGAGAATTCCCCATGGACCCATGATTCCCCCATATTGATAAATTATGAATTGATAATATGGGTTAGTTGATATTGGAAGTATGTCAATTGAATATGGTTATGTTGAATCATGAAATTCCTCTCATATTATGTATTAATTGTACATGATTGGGTTGATGGTGATTCATGGCCCTTGAAGGGACAAAGTATGAGGGTTTGTACATCTTTATGAATATTGTGTATGAGCTTATGATTCACTTAGAAAGTGAAGATCCTATGATGATTGTGTGATTGTGGTATTGTTGTAAGATCATTCTCCCCTACCCTCACACATGACAATGTATGATATGTTTATCACTATGATAGTATTGTTATGTTGAATGAAAGGCTTTTCTCATGAACACACTATGAATATGATGTGAAAGGTTTACTCACATGTTGATTATTCTAAGGTTTAAAGGACATTCTCACCTAATGAATCTATGAGCTATTATGATGCTATGTTGGATTGAGTGCGTAGCCCATTTTTTCATAAACATAAACTTAGGTAAAGACATAATATGAATGTTAAAGGGAATTATGCTTAGCTCCGAGAGGATATGAAGATGATATGGAAGCTTTTACGTTAGAAAGTCCAGCTTCCCAAAGTAAGTTATCTCATGAGATGGAAACCTTTTACGTTAGAAAGTTTGGGTTTCTAGTAGCAATCTTCTTATCCCATGTCTATGTGCCCACATAGGTCTTTAGCTTGTGGATCCACCTAAAAGCTAAATATGTTAGCTCTACCTTAGGCAAGTAGGACACCTATTTTCGGTGTGGGGGTAAGACACCGGATTCCATGTAGCTCACATGGTATATGTTGGTTAAGGATATATTTCCCTATATGATAATAATATGAATATGACAAGAATATGAACTATGACTATGACTTCTTAAGAGGTACTACTTAGTATGAGTGGGGGTATGGGACTCCATTTGTGCATTGCACTAGTAGGCTTCAAGAGTGGTTGTGGTAAGGCTCTCTTATGCTATGATAACTTGTGAATTATGCATGTATGATATTTATTGTTGCTAAGAATAACTTTACTTGTTACAAGTTATGAATATGAATATTTCATTGTTTATGAATGTTGGCTAATGATGAGGTCAAGGTAAGATATGTATGATGTTGGTGATCTAAAAGTGGTACTTGGCATTTGGTAGGTTTATGGGATCTTGCCTTTGCATTACACTAGTATAGCTTTGGGTTGCTTATGATATGGTTTGACTTATGTTTCTTCACAAATGTGCATGATGGCTTTTAAACTTGATAAATACATGGTTTCAACTAAATGTCCCTTTTATGCATGTTTTAAGGATTTTCTATGCATGGCTTCCATACTTAGTACATTAATTGTACTAACCCATATTTTCTACCTTTTTCCTCAAACTGTAGTTTGGGTCGTTGAGGTCGCTTCTCTTTTATTGAAGGCTTGGATCGATTCTCTCCTTGCCTTGGTGAGTCCTCATGATTCGAGGACAAGAGCTATTCTTTCTAGTTTCCTTTCATATGTTCTACTTAGAGACTTTATTGTATTAAAAAAAAGTTTATGACTTTATTTGAGATTCTGTTGTAATAAATGTATCATTGAGAAAATGTTAAACTCTTATTCTTTTGATATTAAAGAAAAGACTTTGATTGTAAAAGTTTTAAATTCCACAGTATTCTATTACCTATGTTTATGATTATGGTAAGGGCTTGTATGAGACCCCTTCGGGGTTAAGTACGTCGTGTTGTGTCTAGGGGGTACCCTATGACAAACTTGGTATCAGAGCACAAGGTTTAGATTGATTCTAGGATGATATCTCATGAACCACGTCTTGTAAAGTCTTGTTCATAAGTGTGAAGCGCACCACATTTATGAATGAGAGGCTATAAGATGCTTAGTAAGTTTCACTTCTTTCATTACTATTTAGTCATGCCTTAGAGTTTTAACTCTAGGAAGTCCTTTACCTAACCCTTCTCTTGTGTATATAGGAAATGAATACAAGAAGGGCGACCGCAAGAAGAGTGGAAGAAGAGAACATGAATGAGGAAGTTCCTCCATAAGGTCCTCAAGATGCTCAAGTTCCTCAAGCATCTATTGATGTGGGAGCTATGACAAATGTGGAAATAAGGCCGGCTCTCCAAGTATTGACCCAAGCCGTGATGGCCCAAGACAATAGGGATGCTAGACCTCATGTGAACACCAATGTAAGTACAACCGCTTCAACGATAAGGGATTTCACAAGAATGAACCCTCCTATGTTCTTTGGCTCCAAAGTGGACGAAGACCCACAAGGAATTATTGATGAGATCTTTAAGGTGCTTGATGATATGGGAGTGTCTCCACAAAAGAAGGCGGAACTAGCTACCTACAAATTGAAGGATGTGGCTCAAGTATGGTATGAGGAATGAAAGGGTGAAAGACCCGTTGAAGCGGGTCCGGTAGATTGGGAATTGTTCAAGTCGGTCTTCCTTGATAGGTTCTTTCCCTTAGAGTTGAGGGAACGAAAGATGCAAGAGATAAATCTTATACAAGGGGGTTTAAGTGTGAATGAGTATGGCCTTAAATTCACCCAATTGTCTAAGTATGTTCCAACCCTAGTAGCGGACTCTAGGGCCAAGATGAACAGTTTTTTTATGGGGGTATCCGACTTGGTAGTCAATGAATGTCGTTCGGCAATGCTAATCCCAAGTATGAATATTTCATGTTTTATGGTTCATACCGAAAAAATTGAGGAACAAAAGCTCAAGCAAGTGAAGAGGGAAGTGAAGAAGTCAAGGACCGGTGATGGGAATTCTTCCAAGGGTAAATTTTGGAGTCAAGGTAGAACAAGGATTAAGAAGAGGTTCTCCAACCAAGGCTCCTCTAGTGCTCCAAGGGGAAACAAATATAGGGTGTCTAACCCTAAGCCAAAAGGAGGTAATAGTGGTGGTTCTTATGTTGATAGACCAAATTGTGCAAAATGTGGTAAGAAACATGGTGGTAAGTGCCTAGTTGGCATGGATGGTTGCTATAGTTATGGAAAGAGCGGACATGTGATGAGAGATTGTCCCATGATAAAGGTTTACGGTCTGTAGTCCATTCGACGGACTGTCTTGGTCAATCATAAAATGGGTTACTGGTTTGATTTCCAAAATAACTTTCTCACTTCCTACAAGACTAGTGTACGATTTGTGGAACTTCTTACGAACAATAGACTGGTCTCGTGGAATTAAACCAATAGCCTTTTTTGGTCTTCTTTCCTATTCCAA
Source organism: Solanum acaule (assembly GCA_036250505.1). NCBI lineage: Eukaryota > Viridiplantae > Streptophyta > Magnoliopsida > Solanales > Solanaceae > Solanum > Solanum acaule. The sequence goes on from JAJOOR010023818.1 coordinate 25,894, forward strand.
ATTTGTAGGTTTTACAATATCTCCCCCCCTTGGGAATATTTGTCCTTTAAATGAGACTAAAGATAGCATGAATAAAGTAGGAGAGAAACTAACAATCCAACATGAATGCAATTTCATCAAAATTTGCATAATCATGGAGAATAAGTCCAAGCTACATCATAACATAAAATCAAGTTTTCATGCGCATGCATACATATGGAAACATGAGAATGAATAAAACACATGAATCCAAAAGAATGAAACATAAGGAAATAATACCTAAAGCTTGAATAGGAGTAGAGGGAAAAAGGTGAGAGTATGTAACACCTGAGATTCAAGAAATTCTAGGAAGGGGTCAAGCAGGCAAGCCACAAGCCCAAAATTGGACCATGGAACCCTCCACGGAACCCTAGACAGGCCGTGAAGGGGACCATGGTCCATTAATAAGCTCGTGGTAGGTTTCCAGAACCTTTCTTGGAAGGCGCCACCTTGACGAACGTCTAGACGACCAATGGTGATGATGACGGGTTGTCAAAGTGTAACGGCCCGGAAAATTAGTAAGTGAAACTAGAGCCTAACGAGTTTGGTTTTGAGTTTGTTGTGGGGTTTGAAGTTGTAGAATGTCTTCCCGAGCATAGGTTGAGGGGTTTATGGGTTAAACGTCAAGGTACGACTCCCCAAGGAACAACCAAGGCGTCCTTGAGGAGGGCCCTAAAGCCTAACCCCCAAGACCCAAATAAACCAAAAAATTTCCCAAATTCATGTGACTCACGGATGGGACCGACGCCCCGTAGTTCCATCCATGCCCCGTGAATGGTTTCCACGGGTCAAGGTACAAATGGCAAGCCACAACACCAATCCATAACTTGCCAGCACGGTTCGTGGACCTACCCACGGTCCATGGGTGGTGGTTCGTGGGTCATGCCTGTGTTGCTGTCTAGTTTTCGGCCAAGGCAAGGGCAAGGTGGTAAATTCCTTTTTAAGTTAGATGAGCTAAGGGAAGGTTATTATTGAGTTATTAAGGTATTTTAAGGGTTTTAAAAGTATTAAACTCTCTTTTAGAATTCAGTATTTCAAAACACTCAAAAGTTAGAAACTACCTCTCCAATTATTCTCTCTCTAGAAGGTCCATTGAAGAGCAAGATCAAGGTCAAGTCTAGGGCTCAAGGAGCAAATTTATTCTTCAATTTCGTGTGGAACTCTTCCTTAAAGGTATGGTAGTCTTCATCCTTGACTAAGTTTCATTCAAGGAACCCTATCAAATGTTATTACAGGTTCCAAATTCTCACAAAAAAAAAACCTACGGTTTTCATTCTATTCATGGTTTCAATTCCAAAACGTTTTCAAAGGTTTATATATGATGATTTAAGATGGAATTGGTGAATTAATGATGAATTAAGATGGAATTCCTCTATGAACCCATGTTTTCCCTAAAATCCGAAGTTGTGAATTGTGATTAGGAATTTATTGATCATGAATGTATGTTGAATTGCTTATGTTTATATTGAATTAGTATTTGAATCATGTTAATTCCCTTATCTAATGTAGTATTCTAGATGTTTAGGTTGAGATTGATTCATAGCCATGAAGGTTAATTTCATGAAGGATTATGTATGATTATGAATTGAAGTATATGTGTGTGATCTCTATGAAAGTGTTATGATTATGTTTAGAATGCAATTTTGTTATTATTGAAAGGCTATTTCTCAATTTAACACTTATGAATGATGATGATATATGTGAAAGGTTATTCTCACATACACACACTCATGAATGAAGAATGAATAAAGTTTCTAAGATTATGTTAATGATGATGTGTTGATTGAAAGGCTATTCTCCACTGTACACTAATGAATGATAATTACATGTTTTTGAAAGGACTTTCTCACAATATGGGAATTCTTAGTGTGAAAGGCAATTCTCATCTTTGAATCTATGAGCTATCCAATAAATGAATGTTGGGTTTGAGATGGATACTCATCCAGGAGTTGAGGCGGGGTGTCTAGTATCAATCTCTTATTCCATAATGATGACTAAAGTAATGAATGTTTAGTACTTCGTGGGGAATAATGCTAAGCATCAAGTGGATATGAATTGAGATTAATGCTCATCCGAGAGTTGAGGCGGTGTATTTAGTAACAATCTCTTGAGATGGATCATCATCCGTGAGTTGAGGTGGGGTATATAGTAGTAATCTCCCTATCCCATAAATATGTGCCCACATAGGTTATTAGCTAGTGGATCCACCTAAGCTAAAATGTACTGGTCCTACCTTAGGCAAGTAGGAATCCCTTATCCGGTGAGGGTGACACCGGGATTCCATGAATGTTCACATGGTCTATGTCAGTTAAGCCTTACCCCCACAAAGAATGTTAATGAACTATGGCTTCTCCAGAATGCACTACTTAGTGTGGGTGGTAGAATGGGATGACATCCATGCATTGCACAAGTAAGCTTTGAGAGTAGTCATGGTGTGTTCCTTTATGTTATAATGCTAAATGAAACGAATATGCTCTTGATGAAGCTAATGAAGAATGTTGACTTATGTTCTTAATGTAATGATGCATGCTTTACTTGGATTGTATTGTGAGTTACTTCGTTGTCATGACTTATGAAATGTTTATGTTCCTTATGTATCTGTATTGTCTAAAGGTGAATAGCATGAATGGTAAGTTCACTTTTGGTTGCCTTAATATGGTACATAGTGTGGATATTTGTATGGGACGCTATTCATACATTGCACAAGGTATAGCTTGGGGTTACCTAAGGTGAAAGTTTAATCTGATGAGATGGCTTATATGTTGATTATGTTCTAAAGTGATGAAATGACTTATATGTTGATTATGTTTTAAAGTGATGAAATGACTTGTATGTTGGTTATGTTGTATTTTATGCCTCTTATGCTTATGATCATGAAGTTTTTCTCAAAACGCATGGTTTTCAACCAAAATGTCCATTGTAAGCATGGTTTTTGCATGGCTATAATACTTTGTACTTAATTGTGCTAACGCATATTCTTCTATTTTCTAAAAAGTGTAGGGATTGACACTTAATTTGATTCCCCTTGTGGCTAAAGGCTTGGATTGAGTTCTTCCAAGACTAGTGGTATGTCCTCATGGATTTGAGGACAGGTGCATTTGATGTTTCATGTCTTTTATTGTAATATACTATTTTAGACATTCTATTGTAAATGGCCATGACCCTACTTTTGTTTCAAAGATTGTTTTTAGATGGCCATGTTAGACTAGTAGACTTTCGTTGTTTTAAATGATGTTTTTTGATGTATGGATTTAAAGAAATGTTTTAATTCCGCACTATTTCGATTATCTTATGTTATGAATGCTATGAGGCTTGTATGAGATTTTTGGAGTCTTGTACGCCGTGTCACTTATGGGGTGTAGGCTCAGGTCGTGACAAACATGGTATCAGAGCACAAGGTTTTGGAAACAGTTTTTGGATTAATGTCTCACAAGCCACATCTAGTAGAGTCTTGTTCATGGGTGTGAATCGCGACACATTTATGAATGAGAGGCTATAGGATGTTAGGAAGCTACAGTTCTTTCATTATACTTTAAGTCGTGCCATAGAGTTTGGATCTAGAAGTGTCCTTTTCCTAACCCTTCTCTTGTGTCTATAGGATATGACTACAAGAAGGGCGGCTGCAAGAAGGATGGAAGAGGAGATTGTAAATAAAGGAGTTACTCCCCAAGGTCCTCAAGGTGACAAAGTTCCTCAAGTCAATCAATGCAATCAAGTTCCGGTTGATGCTCCAGCCATGACCAATGAAGAAGTTAGGTTGGCTCTTTTGATGATGGCTCAAGCCGTAACTACTCAAGCCCAAGACATAATGGCCCAAGCTACTAGGGGTGTTGAGGCTCAAGTGAACCCTATTGTGAGCACTATGGCTTCTAGGTTGAGAAACTTTGTGAGGATGAATCCTCCGGTGTTCCTAGGTTATAAGGTGGGAGGGAATCCCCAAGAGTTTTTGGATGAGGTGTATAAGGTAGTCAATACTATGGGGGTGACTTCTATAGGAAAATCGGAACTTGCCTCATATCAATTGAAGAATGTTGCCCAAGTTTGGTTTACTCAATGGAAAGAATTCCTTGGTAGGTTCTTTCCCCGTAAGAAGAGGGAGGTTAAGATGGAGGAGTTTATCAACCATAGGCAAGGTAACATGAGTGTGCAAGAGTACTCCTTGAAATTTACCCAATTGTCTAAGTATGATCCATCATTGTTGTCTAACTCAAGGAATGAGATGGATCGATTTGTGATGGGTATGTGTCACGACCCAAGCCTAGGGCCTAGACGTGACCGGCGAATGGGGAACCCGAAGGAACCCCAAACAAGCCTCATAGCATATCATTACACATCCTTGGTCGCGGAAGCAATTAAAATGACCATAAGCGATAAG
>JAJOOR010023819.1:0-24275 GCA_036250505.1 Solanum acaule
ATGAACATCAACATAATAGGCACCTTACAAGTCACAACCAACAATACAAAGTCATATGCTTCACAATACATCATAAACATACATAACCCATTTACCTTTACCTTTTTGCCTTGGACCTACACCTTAAATAACCCTTAAGCAATACCTTTGTGCAATGTATGGGCAACGTCCCATACCATCACCCACACTAAGGTACCACCTTCATGTCACACAAAGTGCACTTACCATGCGTACCTCAACCTTTACCAACTAATCACATAAGACATATAAGCACATAAGCCAACCAGGCACTTCATAAAACTAGAGCACTCATCAAATGTCATCCTAAGACTCACCTAAGTAAGACATGGTGAGGCAACCCATACTACCTCTCCATACAACACCCAAGTAATCCATAAGGCTACACAAGACAAGCTCCATTCACATCTCAACATAAATCGTGCATTCAACTTAATGCATTTAGACAACTTCATCCATTAATGACATAAGATCATCACATACATTCAATTCAACATAAGCACTTACATTCAATTCATTATGACTCACTTACACATTAGCATGCTCAAAGACCAACATTTTCATTAATTAACCCAATAAGACTCATTCATTCATTTTCATTACTAAGACACACCAAGATCTCCCTTAAATGTCTACTTCTGCAATGTCTAGATGATGTCCTATTCCACCACCTATCCTAAGTAGTACACCCTTAAGAGACCCTAGTTCATTCATTCATTAATGTGGGGGAAGAGCCTTAACCGACATAGACCATTGAGCTTGACATGGAATCCCAGTAGTAACCCTTACCGGATGAGGGATCCCCACTTGCCTAAGGTAAGGTCATTCTTTTAGCCTTTACATGGTAGAGACCACTAGCTAGTCCTATGTGGGCACATAGTTAACAGATAGAAGGATTGCTTCTAAGTACCCACATCTCAACTAACGAAGGGGGACCCATCTTAAGGGTTGCTACTAAATACTCATATCTCAACTAACGAAGGAGTATCCGCCCGTCTTCATATCCTCTCGGTGCTAGACATTACTCCCCCATGGAGTTTGGACATTCATTTCACTCATTCATTTAGAGATAAGGGTTGCTACTAGGTACTCTCATCTCAACTCACGAATGAGTACCCATCCTAGCCCAACATTCATTCATTTAGGGATAAGGATTGCTACTAAGTACTCTCATCTCAACTCACGAAGGAGTACCCATCCTTGCCCAACTTCTCTCCCACTTCACACCTCGAAACACATCCTTCAACATTCCAACGACTGGCCGAGCGAATAAGTCAACTTTAAAGTAGATTTGTTGTGCGAAGAGTGCGTTATGAACCAGTGGCGCACATCAAAACTGTTTTTTCAATGATATCGAAGCAGGAGCTGCCATAGCTTATGGCTATAGCAATGGGAGGGCCCCAGCAGAGAGAAAAGTCAGATATAGCTGATTTGGGCGCTCTAGCCAAAACGAATCCTATTTTGGCTATTACCTTCTCCATTAATGTTCTCATACGCAGGAATACCCCCGTTAGCCGAATCGAATTAGCACTTCTCAGATCAGGCCAGGCCTTTCCAGCTGAGCTGGGCACCAGGGCCCTGGATGCGCTAGCGATTGGCACATAGGGGAATGAGGAACTACTTCGTTAAGATTGGGGAATTGCTGTGATTCTTCCTGAATAGCCTAGATTCTCCCATCGAGAGCCACTTTGAAAGTATTACCTAAACTCTTCCGACTTTTTTTATGCCACGGTATTAGCCACAGCTCGTACTCATTCAGTAATTCTACCCCTTCTTCATTCTTGGACCTCGTTTCTTAATATTGTTACTTTTCCATGCTGTGTCGGGAGAAGGGGTGCCTCCTCACAAAGGGGGTCGCAGTGACCAATCTCTAAGATGATTCAGATAGGAATCCAAAAAGGTGGTAGGAAGACCTTAACACTTCCAATGCCCGAAAACGTAAGGGAGGGATAGAATCACTACACTATCACGACCAACTATACCAACTCCTTAATTTAAGGATATATTTATTCCTCACAATTGCTCCTTGTGATGCAGCGGAACCATGGCAATTAGGTATTGGTATAAACGACCCTTCCCTTGCGTTCGGCTATAGCAAGAGCCCCCGAGTCTAGAGCTGCTTGTCATTCCAACCCAATCCCAACAATGCATTTCTCGGAGCGAGAAAGAGGAACTCCTTGACGTTGCATATTAGAACTCATTAAAGCTCGATTCACATCATTATGTTTGATAAAAGGGATGAGGGGAATATTTGGTACTGCTTCTTTGATCACAACAACAATAACGTCACCAATATGAGCATATCAACGATTGCTAGCTCCTATGATTCGAATACACATCAATTCTCGAACCCCGCTATTATCCGCTACATTTAAATGGGTCTAAGGTTGAATCATTTTTTTAATCCGTTCTTTGAATGCAAAGGGCGAAGAAAAAAAAAGAAATATTTTTGTCGAGGAAGCCTTTCGTTCGGACAGAGTGCAAGACACATCTCTTTTTGAGAAAAGGCACCTTATTTACGTTTCACATTTGAATTTATCCTAATTTGAATTCCTCTCCAATGTTATCAAAACCCTTTGCCTTTTTACTAGAATTTTCTGCGATAGTTTTTTCTATTATTTTAGCGATTATGATTGAGATAAAGTTCTTTAGATGGTTCGAGAAAGCCCCAACAGAACTCAAGAGAGCCCAGTAGAAAACAGAGAGAGTAGAAGGTGGCAAGCAAGAAGCTAGAAAAAAGGTAAAATAATAAGACACTAAATAAGAAAAAACTAGAATTCAATCTTGGAAATAGGAGAAAAAAGCTCATCATAACCGTGAAAGTCACTCTAAAAAGGCTCATCATAGCCCTTTTTGTGACTCGAAGAGAAAGAGGTCTTCGCTGCTTGACTGCGTGAACCAGGTCCAGGTCTTGCTGTTGGCATTCCTGCTGTTGAACCGCAGGGAACCGTAGCATGGGGGGACATCTAATCCTTTTTCCACCGCAAGGCTGGCTAATTGTACGCAGCAGGCTCGAATACCCCTGGTTCTGGAAGGCAAATGAGTCCGAACGCTATGTTGAATGTGCGACCGAGACTACACTACGTAGGTACCTGTGCAGGTGAAGCGTCGAGATCTAGAAGCGCAGGTGCAGGATCCACGCAGAAGGCTATTGAAAGGGCGGCGAATACTGGAAAAGCCGTCAAATAGAAAGTTAGCTCATAGGGCTGGCGCTGGTACTCTACGGAAGATGCGTGAATTGGCCTGCTGAACCGATCTTGAAAAGGAAATCCAATTAGAGATAAGCTGCCCATGAGCTACGAAAAAGGGTTGTGATAAGAAACGCTCAATTTTTCGCGCTCTTGCTCAAAGAGATGAACAATGGTTTTTTTCGTGTTGTCAAAGATTTGAACAATGAAAATAGATGGCGAGTGCCTAATTGAATTGATCAGGTCATGTAGGAACAAGATTCAAGTCTACCGGTCTGTTAGGATGCCTCATCTACATACATCACTGCACGCAAATCAGCCCTTCCCGTAGGTTCTTTTCTCAAAGAATAAAGAATGGGAGGAGGGAAATCTTGATAGAATTTGAAAAAGAAAACAACAAGTCGAAGGCAATAAAATATGAAAATTGAGATCCAATGTAGATCCAACTTTTGATTCACTCGTGGGATCCGGGCGGTCCGGGGGGACCACCACGGCTCCTCTCTTCTCAAGAATCCGCCAGAGTCCCTGTGTCTACTATTTAGGCAGAATATCCTCACCCATTCTTACTAAGAAATTGAAAGAAGCCTAAAAAATAGAACAAAGGGTGGAAAGTGAGGAAGCAAAGGCAAGAACATCCGAGCAAAGCAAGCCTGGCAGGGTATGATGAAAAGCTCTCACCAGGATTGTCTTTCCAGATCGATTGATCAACATTTTTCTTTGTTTAGTGGAGATCTACTCCGATGCCTACTGTAGATAGGCTCCTATCTATGCTAACTATCTTTGTTTGGTTTTAGGAATGATATGAAAAAAAGAGAGGGAAAATATTCACATTTCCAAAAATTCGATTACTCGTGACGGGATAGAGAAAGATGGGGGTAGGGACTGAAGATGGTTGGTAAGATGCTTCGAAACTCACACAGAAAAAAGGAAGTGATTTGATCCCATACTTTCCATTGGTCAACAACCAACAAAATCTATACTTGCTACTGGGCATCCTCACTGACGCTATTTAGTAATTCGGGATCAGAATTCCCACTAGAGAAGATGGGAATTGAGTCATGTCAGGGTTATCGCTGTATTGTATTAGCGAGGGGTGGAACCCTTCTTTCTTAATCAGACGATTTTTCTCCCTCTCTCGAGATTGTAATCCCTATCGAGTCGGGAAGGAATGAGTAATAGGTCGGGGAATCGGGCATCGGGCGATTGTAACTATTTCGGTGGATCAGAGCTACTCGAAAACTGTGATACGTGCTTGAGATCAGAACTGCTTACAGTAGCACATTCATTCATTAAGGAACCTCTTGGATTCAAAGATGAGAAAACCTTTCATCTAGGAACCCCATTCATTTAAAGGAGTACTTCATGAGACTATCCTTACAATAGACCCAACTTTCATTCATTAGTATTAACTCCCATTCTTTTCATTCATTCTCACATTCTTTCATTCATTCTTCACTAGGTGTGAGAGTAGGTAAACATAGTCTATCCTAACCTCACCTTCATTACAAGTCATTCAAAGAAGACAACAACCAAGCATAACACATAAAGTCTCTACACAAGGTCGCCCTTCATGCTCTTAGACCATACACAAATTCACATCATATCACATTACCTTCACATAATCAACATTACTTGAAACAACAATCATCCAACTTTGCCTACAAGGCCATGATCACAACATGATAATAAAGTAAACACCTCCCCACATTCAAAGGGATCAAACCACACAATTCTAACATCTACAACATATTTATATATAAAATACTAGAATCAACAATCGATTCACAACTTCATCATCATCATAAACCTTAGGTCACAATTGCCCATTCAAGGCCAACATCCAATATAACACAATTGACCATCAATTCCTCATAATTCAATATAGAACAATACATAAATCAATAGACCCACTTTAGACCCAAAAATTAGGAGTTCAAGATATGCAAGGGTTCGGGAGTTTTTTTTATCTTAAAACCATCAATATTAACATAAATCATCATTTGAAATACTTTCATGCAAGAACCCAAGCTTAGAATTGAAATTGGGGTTTTTAGTGTTTTTGAATCACATTGAAATCATTTTGATTTGGCTCTTTGATTGAAAGGAGAATCAAAGATAAAATCCCCATACCTTTGTGATTACTTTCCTTAGGAATTTGAAGGAGAAATCAGTAGGAACCCATCCCCTAGCTTGAAGCTTCATCAATGTCTTCCATGGAGTTGTAGAGAGAATTTATTTGAGAGGGAAGGTTCAATTTGAAGAATGGGGTCTAATTCTAGGTTTTGGGGTTTTAACCAACTTAAAATACCCTAAAATAGATAGAATAACCGTTTATAATAATTCCCCAAACCACCCCTCACTTAGTTGGACCTTTTAAACAAGTCAAACTTGAGTTTAATTTTCGCAGATTTCGTCGGGGAACAAGTCCGCAACGCGGAGGTGTTCCCATAAGTTTCTAGAAATTAAATTTTGAGACAGTAGAGTTCGCAACACTTCCATGACGCAGACCAAAAATTTGGCCTATGGTAGAGCTAGTCCGCGACGCAGACATGCTCCCTCCATGAGCATTTTCAAGCTGCCTTAGCAGCTTGTTTGGCCAAGGGTTGGGGTCCTCCTCGGGAACTCTTAGGGTGGTCCCGGGGAGTCGTACCCAAACGTTTTGACCCTAAAAACATTTATTAAGACACTAGGGTCACCTCCACTCAATTTAGACTCCGAACAACACATAAAAACATGCATGACACACTAGAACACACTAGCACGTAAACGACTAGTTTTCGAACGTCTTGAACGTCTCTTTGACGTTTGACTTCAAACTCAACCAAAATGACCTATAAACTCATTTTCAAACATTTATACAATTTTAACAACTACTAACACGCATGTGAAGATCTAATTATCCTATTTCATTTTGAGGGGTGTTACAATGAGAATAACCTTTCAACAACACAACAACTAGATCATGATCATATTCACTTTACTCTCAAAGTGTTCTTAAAGCATATACTAAACTTCATAATTCAAGCATAATATCATAATTTTACCTTTCAAGGATCAAAGATCATATTGAATCAACACATCTAGAATTCAGTACATTAGACATGCATAATTACATAATTCAATTAGTTCAATTACTAAAAACATAATCTCATAATATTCTTCTTTCATCAACGAATCCACATCACAAGATCATAATTGGGAAATATAGGAGTTTCATGGGTTCTTGGGGAATTCAACATAAAAACCATAATAAATCATCAATTGAATCATAACATAAAGTAATTCAAGCATTAGAATCGCCTTGGAAAGGAACCCATGGTCTAGAAATCAAACCCTAGCTTTGGGGGATTTCTATCTTTGAAATTGGGGTTTTGAAGGGGCTCCATGGATGAAGGGCTACCATACCTTAGCAATGGAATCCAATGAATTTGAGAAGACCTTAGCTCCAACTTCTTTCTTCTTCTTCCTTGAAGTTCTAGAGAGAGCATGAAGTTTTGGGACTAGTTTTGGGTTTTAGAAATAATGAGGTAATTGACTTAATTTAGTGAACTAAAATCCTTATATAGGTGATCTAATTTAGCCTAAAACAACCTCACTTAGTTATTAACTAAAATCGTAAAACCCCAAAATGCCCTAAGCTTAACTGCCAAAAAGCAGTTCTAGGCCTGAACCACGGACCCCTGACCTACGGACCGTGTATGGAACCACAACCCGTGTTTTTTAGGCGTGGTTTGTGTTTAGAGACTTTGGCCCTCACCCACGAGACACTCACCTATGGACCGTGGTTTGACCCATGGCCCGTGCTGGTGAAATGTGTGTAGGGGTTCAGAGGACCTGATTTGCAAGCCCAACCTACCGCCCCCCTCACCCACGGGCGTGGACTAACCCACGAGGCGTGGGTCCCCTCCGTGGTCCATTGCCTAAGCAGTTTTCTAAGGTCATTCTCAAGGAACCATGGTTGGTCTTTGGGGGTCATGCCTTGACATTCCAACATGAAACCCTCTATTTCTAAGTACGGGGAGTTACGTTTGCGACTCTAACCCCCTTATTAAGCTATAGTTTAGCCTACTAATTTACGGGGTGCTACAATATATCCCCCTTGGGAACATTCATCCTCGAATGATGATCTAGACACCTTGTGAAAATGAAGACTCAAGACTAGCAGCCCATTATGCATGAAACATCAAAATAATGCATAATCCAGAGGAGGAAACATCAACTCCATCTCCAACATAATCTATGCATCACAAGGAAGTCCGAACTACATCTAACAACCCATTATGCATGAAATTTCAACATTTCTCATAATCATAGGAGGAACTACCTTCTCAAACTAAAGCATGCTCAACACAACATCATGGCGCTAAGAAGCAATTTACTCACAAAAAGCTTACTAAAGCATGTTCATAAATTCATCTCATGAAGTCAAATAGGCTACTCATACTAAATGCACAACAACATGAGGAACATAAATCATGAAACCTCATTATCTTACTAAACATAAATTTCTCAAAAACATGCATAACATAAGGAAATCATGGAAACATAAAAATAACACATGACGTCACAAAACAAGAAAACTCTAGAGGAACTACTTACCTCAATCTTGAATAGGAGTAGAAGGAAAGAGATGAGGATATCGGGACTTCATATCGGACTTAGCCTCCCAAGTATCACCCTCAACTAAATGATTTCTCCACAATACCTTCATGGAGGCAACTTCCTTATTTCTCAACCTCTTGTCTTGCCGATCTAGAATCTCAACCAGTACCTCTTCATTAGCAAGAATCTCCTTAAAGAATCCCCAATACATTTCTTCTACATTGAGACATAGAACACCGGATGTACCAACACAAACTCATTTTGCAAATCTAACTCATATGCAACCTTACAGACATGCCTCAAAATCTCATAAAGACCCACAAACCAAGGACTAAGTTTCCTCTTCTTTCCAAACCTCATAACACCCTTCATGGGCGAGATTTTCAAATAAACCCAATCATGGGCATCGAATTTGAGGTCTCTTCTACTAACATCAGCATAGCACTTTTACCAACTTTGGGCTATCTTTAACCTCTCTCTAATAACCTGAATCTTCTCAATGGTCTCACGCACCAATTCCGAGCCTAGGAGAGCAACTTCCCCTACTTCAAACCATCCTATAGGAGACTTACATCTCCTACCATAGAGAGCCTCAAAGGGAGCCATGTCGATACTCTAATGATACTTTTTATTATAAGCAAACTCAATTAACAGCATATGATCATCCCAATTGCCTTTAAAATCTATCACGCATGCCCTCAACATGTCCTCTAAAGTCTGAATGGTGCGTTCCGCTTGACCATCCATTTGAGGGTGAAAAGAGATTCTAAGCTTCACCTTGGTACCTAGCCCCATTTCGAAAGATTTTTGAAATTGTGAAGTAAATTTGGGACCTCGATCCAAAATCATAGACAAGGGTACACCATGTAGCCTTACTATATCCCTCACATACAATTTAGCATACTATTCCACCGAGTAGGACACCTTAGCGGGATTGAAATAAGCGTACTTAGTCATCCGATCGACTATTACCCATATCGAGTCATGTTGTCGTCTAGTACGTGGCAAGCCTACAATAAAATCCATGTTCACATCTTCCCACTTCCAAGTAGGAATAGCAATATCTTGTGACAAGCCTCCCGACCTTTGGTTCTCAACCTTAACTTGTGGACAATTAGGACATTTGGCCACAAATTCCGCGATATCCTTTTTTATCCCATTCCACCAATAGACTACTCGTACATCTTGGTGTCTCTCGGGTGAACAGAATACCGAGAGTTATGGGCTTCTTCTAAAATTTGTTCTCTCAAGTAGTCAACATTTGGAACACATAACCTACTTTGATACCTCAACACCCCATCTCCCCCATGGGAGAAATCCACAACAGACTTTTTGAGTACCGCATCTTTCAACTAAACAAAGATAGGATCTAGGGGTGTTCAAAAACCGAACTGATCGATAAACCAAACCAATAAATGTGTTATTGGTTTATTGTTATTGGGTTATTGGTTAGCCATTTTTAATGGTTTTCTAAAAGAAATTATTGGGCTATCGGTTCGATATTGGTTTTTAATATAGGGTTATTGGGTAAATCGATAACCCATTAAGACTAGTAATTTACTTCTTTACTTTACATAAATAATATATATTAATCTCAATGCCTTAGTAGTTACTATCTTTGTCATGTAGCCTTCAATACTCACTTCACTAAAACTTTGAGTTCACAATTTTACATTATAAAAAATGTTAAAATCTAAAATAAGAACCCTATTCCTCTTAATTTCTCTCTGTGTTATGCTTGTATAGTTCTTTTCATGTTTGTTATTATTGTTTCCATTTTATGAGCATTTGTAAAGTTAAATTATTGTGTTTTCACATCAAATTTATTAGAAAAATCATATATTTGTTTTATAAGTATTTTCTTATTGGTTAAACCAAAAACTGAGCCGTTAAGGACCAAAACCAATAAACCAAAAACCGATAAAAATATCTTACTGGTTTGGTTTAATATATTTTAAAACTGAAAACCAATAAACCATACCGATAATACATAAAATCAAACCGAATCGACTGATGCACACCCCTAATAGGATCTAGACTTTGCTTAGACTTCACATCTATTACAAAGGACGATTCGGAACCATTATGCACCATGACACCACCCTTGGAGGAATACAGTAGTCGAACATCTAGTCGGGCCAACCTATGCAAATCACAGATCAAATCTTTCTTTTCATCCTCAACATAAGTCACACTACCCATCGACAACCTACTAAGAGCATGCACTACCACATTAGCTTTGTCGGAGTAATAAAGGACACGCATATCATAATCCTTCAATAATTCTAACTACCTTCGTTAACGAAGATTCAAGTCCTTTTGACTAAACACATATTGTAGACTTTTGTGATCAGTGAAAACATCCACATGGACCCTATACAAATAATGCCTCCATATCCTTAAGGTAAAAACAACCGCCGCTAACTCAAGATCGTGGGTAGGATAATTCTTCTCATGGACTTTAAGTTGCCTTGAGGCATAGGTGATAACCTAACCATTTTGCATAGCACACATACCAACCCAACTTTAGAGGCATCACAATACACCACAAAACCATCCGTACCTTCTGGTAAGGTTAACACCGGAGCGGAAGTAAGTCTATCTTTCAATTCTTGGAAACTTTTCTCAACAGCTTCCGACCACACAAACTTAGCCTTCTTTTGAGTTAATGCCGTTAACGGAGAAGCAATAGGGGAAAACCCCTCAATAAACCTCTTATAGTAACCAACCGAACCCATAAAGTTTCTAATGTCGGAAGGAGTTAGACGTCTAGGCCAACTTTTGACCGCGTCCGTCTTCTTAAGATTTACCTCAATACCCTTACTTGAAACAATATAAAAAAGGAAAGATATGGACCTTAACCAATATTCACACATGCTATACTTTGCAAAAAGTTGTTGGTCCTTAAGAACTTGCAACACAATGCTCAAATGGTCCATATTTTCATTCCAACTCCTTGAGTAGATGAACACATCATCGATAAACACAATCACAAACATGTCTAGGTATTGCCTAAAACCTCTATTCATCAAGTCCATAAACGCCACCGGAGCATTAGTCAAACCAAACAACATTACCAAAAACTCATAGTGACCATACCGGGTTCTAAAGGCCATTTTGGAAATATCATCCCCTCTCACCCTCAATTTGTGATAACCCGAAGGAAAATCAATCTTAGAGAAATAACTAGCCCCTTGAAGTTAGTCAAACAAGTTATCAATTCTCGGAAGAGGATCCTTGTTCTTTATTGTCACTTTATTCAATTGACGATAATTAATGCACATTCTAAGAGACCCATATTTCCTTCTAACAAACAACACTAGAGCACCCCATGGAGAGATACTCGGTCAGATGAAACCCTTATCTAGCAAATCCTTTAGTTGCTCTTTCAACTCTTTTAACTCAGCCAGAGCCAATTTATAAGGAGGGATAGAGATAGGTTGTGTATCCAGTAAAAGGTCAATACCAAAATCTATTTTCCGCTGGGGAGGAATACCGGGCAAATAATCTAGGAAAACATCTGGGAACTCATTCACTACCAGAACTGACTCTAGAGAAGAAGTTTCAGATTCAACATCCCCTCACCCTAACAAGATGGTAAATATACCTTTTAGAGATCATCTTCCTTGCCTTAAGACAAGAGACAAATTGACCTCTAGTCATAAAATTTCCCCCCTTTCACTCTAAGATAGGCTCATTTGGAAATTGGAACCTAACCATCTGGGTCCTACAATCGATAGAGGCATAACATGCATGCAACCAATCTATACCCAAAATCACATCAAAGTTTAACATGTCCAACTCTACAAATCCACCAAAGTAACTCTATGGGATAAGGAAACGGGACATCTCCTATAGACTCTCTTAGCCACCACCAAGTCACCAACTGGGGTAGAGATAAAAAAAGGTTCTACTAACACTTCGGGGAATATATCAAACTTCATGGATATATGCGGTGTCACAAAGGACAAAGTAGTAGCACCGGGATCTAACAAGGAATACACATCAATAAGAAAGACTTTTAACATACCTGTCACCAAATTCAGGGAGCTCTCTTGGTTACCTCAGGATTGAAGAGCATAAAAGCAGTTTTTCTTTGGGGCATTGGCATTTGAACCGCTCGGAGGAGATTGTTTATCTTCTCTTCCCTTAACCTTTAGCATTGGACAATCTCTCATCTTGTGGCCAATCTTACCATAAATAAAACACCCATCGGTGCCAACTAGGCACTTACTATCATGCTTTCTTCCACATTTTGCACAATTAGGCCTAGCCACATAAGAACCACCACTATTACCTCCATGAGGTTTAGGGTTGGAAATCCTATCCTTGTTCACCCTTGGAGCACTAGAAGAACCTTGGTTGGAAAACATTTGTCTAAACCTTGGCCGACCTTGCCTCTCAAACCTAACATTGGAGAAGTTTTGATCACTGGTTCTAGCTCTTTTCACCTCTATACTCTTTTCCTTGAGTTTTTTCTCTTCAATTTGTTGTGCATGGACTATGAGATGCGAGATGTCTATGTAGCCAGCATGTCAGTACGACACTCTTTCAGCACCATATCAGATATATCCATCACGAACTTATTCATCTTAGCCCTCGAATCCACAACTATAGATGGAGCATACTTAGACAATTGAATGAACTTTAGGGCATACTCCACCACACTTATACTTCCTTGACATATATAATAAACCCTTGCATCATTGCTTCCCTCAACCCTATGGGAAAGAATCTATCATGAAATATTGATTTGAAAAATTCCCATTCAGCTGGGCCCGCTCCTACGGGTCTTTCACTCTTCCACTGAACGTACCATACTTGAGCAACATCTTTTAGTTGGTAGGCGGCTAACTCTGCCTTTTCTTCCAGAGACACTCCCATAATAGTAAGAACTCTATAAACCTCGTCGGTGAACCTTTGAGGACCCTATTCCACTTTGGAGCCATAAAATCTGTTAGTGTTCATTCGAGCAAAATCCATAACCCTTGATGTAGCCTAATTCACATTAGGATTCACCAGAGTTACAATATATCTATTGGTCGGAGCCGTCACAGCTTAAGCTTGAGTCATCAAAGCTTGGGCTAACATTTTAAAATCTGACCTAACCTCCACATTCGACATAGCCGAAGGATTAATCGGAGCTTGAGGAGCTCGAAGTGCTTATTGATTTACATTGTCCTCTTCCATCCTTCTAGCATTAGTCCTTCGTTATTCACATATCCTAGAGACACAAGAGAAGGATTATGAAAGAGATATATTCTAGAGTTATACTCTAAGGCACAACTTAGAAGTAACGAAGAAGTGAAATTTCCTAAACAACTTGTAGCCTCTCATTCATAAGTGTGGCGCGCTTCACACTTATGAACAAGACTCTACTAGACGTGGCTTATCAGACATCATCCTAGAATAATTCTAAACCTCGTGCTCTAATTACCAAGTTTGTCACGACCCAGGGTATCCCCTAGATTTAACAAGGCATATAGAACCCCGAAAGGTTCCATGTAATCCACCTAGCAAATCATAATATAAGCAATAGAACAATAAGAGTAAAAACACATTTCAAGTCTAAAATTTTCATTTAATGATAATCGTAAGTCTAGACTCTAAGTCTCAACATAGACATCTATTACAATATTCAGATGAGAAAAGAAATACAAGAAAGATACTACAAAGAGATTATGTCCATCCTCGAATCTTGAGGACTCACCAGCAAGCTAGGAGAATAAGCAAATCCAAGCTTTTAGCCACAATGTTTAGCACCTTGAGAACCGGACCCTACACTTGGGAAAAATGTAGGAAAAGTAGGCGTTAGTACAAAAATGCACTATGTTTGATAGCCATGCATAAAAACATTGAAAACATGCTAAAAGGGACATTTTAGTGGAATACATGCAATTTACTAGGTGAAAACAACATTTTGAAGATAGTGAAAAAGCATAAGCCATAAGCATATTCATTACATAGAGCATCATAAGATAAGAGGAACATATCATAAATACTGTCAAAGCATATTTGTGCAATGCATGAATAAGACCCCATTAATCTCACCCATGCTATGTAAAGCTTCTTCAGTAAAAATAATTCATAATTCATATTCTTGTTCATATTGTTGTCATAGTGGGAATAAGCCGTAACTAACATAGACCATGTGAGATTAACATGGAATCCGTTGTCTACCGCACATCAAAAAGGAGCAGTCGACGCGTCACCGAGTGGTTCTGCGATGTAGTGTTGGATTGCCCAAAGTTACAGAACATGAGGATGCTAAAGACCAAAGCAAAAAGGCGATGGAACTTACCAAAAGGTGGATCTCCAATCCTGACTTACTGAACCGATTGGTCCTTCGTAGCATATTTTTGGCGACTATCAATACATTTTTGGACATCTACTTTTAAAATTGGTTTTTCATAATTACTATCTTTGACATTGAACTTTGAGTATTGACACAAGTTTTCTTTAGCTTTGAAGAATTGAAGTTTTCCATTTTTGAGATATTGGAAGTGGGTCTTTGAGATTCTTCAATTTGGACCTTTGTAAAGATGAAATTAATCTTACCTAGTTGATGGAAACATAATTTGGTAACGAATTTTATGCTTTTATGATGTCTAGCTAAAACCCCAATTCTTGGGGTGTGATTATGTGATTATGGGTTGATTTTGCTTATGGGTATTGCTAATTGTTAGTTTAAATGATATTAAGAAGTGATTTCAATCATTAATTGTGGTTAAAATTAAAGGATTGTAGTTGGAAATGCAGTTCTACCTTCGTGTTTTTGGCTTGCTCGAGAGAGAAATTTTAAAACCAAGATTCTTGATTGATGGCCTGTGGGTATTGGGTTGTCATGGGTTCAGCTCAAGAGAGTGAATCCTAAACCATTTTCCACACATTCAGCTTGAGAGATTGAATGGACTAAGGCGTAGGTTCTTCTTCTTTTGCTTTCTTGTTGGTGTTCGAGAGAAACCAACTTGATTCGAGGTATATTGTTTGAGAGAAAGTTTACCTCCTCTATAGACTAGCCTATTCACTGATTTACAACTATTTTCTTACAGTTGCAATTACCCATTTGTCTACAATAGCCTATAATCAAATCACATCCCAAGAACTTATCTCAATATTTGTTATTTCGTATTATTTGTTGCTGTTGTAGTTGATAATTACAATTAAAACCCCCTGTTATTTGACATTCGTGTCAATTATTTAATTTGAATTATGTTTTTAATCGTAAATTTCTATTCCTATGATTGACTTGAGCATGTTTACACTTTATTCTTGAATCTTAAACACGTATCACTCCCCGTAGGATTTGACCCCAACTCATTTAGTTTGGTTATTATACTGACTAACGATTGTTGACGCTTAGAACTGGATTAAGTGTCCTTGAAACGTTGAATCAAAATGGCGTCGGTGTCGAGGATTGGTGTTGGTTAAGAATGTTTACTTAAGTTGAATTTTGTTCTTTTTAGATATAGTTGAATCTACTTACCTTTAGTTTTGGTTTGTGAGTTGTTGTCTCGAAACAGAGGAGATGAGCATATCTTGTAGCAATGGTGAACCAATGGAACACCCTCTTTTGAGATTGATGATTTTTTGGGATGACATCCTAACGTTCAAGTAATTAAAGGGTGAGACTATCCATGAGTTGTGGCTAAGATTTAAGGCACTACTGCATCAATTCCCAACTCGTGGAATTTTAGATAAGATGCTACTGGAATGTTTCAACAGAGGTCTTGGTCTTGAGCATAGAAGAATGGCTGGCCAACTTTCTCCATGTAGTCTAATACGACTACCATATCAAAGAGCAGCCCAACTCCTTGATGGCATGATTAGAACCAACAAGGAGACTGAGAAGGACCAAGACTTGGTCAGATTGTTGACTCAGCTTGATGTCTTGGCCAAAAAGGTCAAGGAACTAGAAGTAATGTAACAAAGAAAAGATAGGTACATTCCCCATCACGAGCGTCGAAGGTCAAAGAGGCAAGAGTGTGGGCAGATGGGAGAGGTACTCTTACTCATTCATCATAAAGTCGAAGAACATGACAGAGTGTTAAAGGAGATAAAAGAGAATGTCTTAATGCTGAAGCAGATGACAACCTCTCATGTCATGTTCATTCAGCTGCTAGAGTCCCAAATGGACCAAGTGTTATCTTGTCTCTACCCAAAGCACCCAAAAGGGTTGCCTTGTGACACTGAGGCAAACCCAAGGAATGCAACCTAAGTGGGGACTTGCATCGTGCCATGACGTTAACTAAGGCACTTCTTGGGAGGCAACCCAAGTGTTTATCACTTTATTTTTATTTTTGAAATAATGGTGTGTTGATTGTGCAGGTTAAAGTATGGAATGTGTTTGGAAAGTGCATATTGGCGAGCCAAAAGTCCAGTCAGTGACTCACCAAAGAGGACGGCGAGCCCGACTTGGACCGCCGTTGGACTCAAGGAATTTTGAAATTAGATTCTATAAAACTCAGTGAGCTCAGGAGTGGATTAGCGAATCGCTGACCTGGTGGGCAATCATAATTTTGTCTGCCATTTGGACCTCTACATTAACTGGAGGTCTTGTAAAACTCGGTGAGGTAAGTGCCCACTTGGCGAGTCAGTGAATGGGTCTGCGAGCAAAACTTATGTCGTCGAATGGGCGAGAATTTGACGATTTTAAAAGGCCAAAAGTTCAAAAGTTAAAAATCTTTCACATTCCCTCACATTTCAAAATTACAAACTCGTACCCGTACTATATTTTCCTATATTTTTGTGTTTTTACTGTGTTTTAGTCATCAATTGTGTGTTCGGATTCGATCTCTTTGTCGCCTAGCTTTACAACTTGTTTATTCGGCTTATAAGGTTGGTTTTCTGAACCCCAAATTCATATTTTAGCGATTTTAACTCATTTGCAATTGACTTTATCTTAGTGAAGTATGCTAGGCCTCTCTAATTCGTATTTGTGTATGTGTGTGCCTGTTTTAATTCGAATATCATGCCTAGAATGTCTTTATTGTTGATTTCCCCAATATTTTATGCCTTAAAATTGATTAAAATTTGGGGGTATTGCTTAAATGTTGTTGGATCTAGTTGGGTGACATCTATGTAACCCGCATTTGTACCAAATAACGTAATTTGCCAAATGATAGATCGGTTGATGTCATTCTTAAGGGCAAAGTCATCAAATGGACAAAATTGGCTAAACCAGGAGAAGTATTAGTATCCCGGGGTCATGGGTAGTATGGGTCTAGGTCTAATTGAATGGGTGCATGTTGTGATTTTGTTTTCGGGGGATGTGGGGTTTAATTTGGAAGTTGGGGTTAAAAGTAGGCACGTTAGGCCGTTTGGCGAGCTGGGTCGAGCTCGCCGAACCACTCGGTGGTTTGCCATATCCCCCATATCACCTTTAATTTCATGCTAAATTTTGAGTTTGGGTTCTATAACTTTCAGCGATAAGCCTAAGTTCGTCGAGTGCACTCGGCGAGAAGCCTGAGTTCGTCGAGTGCACTCACCAAAAGCTCTTCTTGACGGCCTTTTCTGTACCCCTAACCCCTAAAATGCACTGTAACTTTTGGCGGACTAGTCCTTGCTCGCCGAATGCTATCGGTGATTCTCCGAAAGTCCCTTCCCATCGTCGACATGACAATTTTTATGGGAAATTTTGATTCAATCCTTTCGGTTAGCCCGATCTGGCTCGCCAAAGAGATTCGGTGAATCGTCGATCGGTTTGGCGAGTCTGTCTGCAACTGTTATTTTATGCATTTGCTTAAACTAATCCTAATTCCTTTTGATGTTTTTTGCAGACATGGCTAGACCAAAAGTTGTTGGTAGAGACATGTCACCCCGTAAGAGGGCCAAAGGGATCATAATCAATGAGAATGTAGTTGCATCTAGGGCAAAGGTCACCAAACTGACCACCATGGGTGGGAAAGGAAAAGGAAAGGGCAAGGCACCTGCACCGGCGTCACCGGAAGCCAGCTTCGATTGTGACGACATTATGCCACTCACCTCACCACTTTTGAGAGTGAGGGTGAGCAATAGGAGCATCAGGCTGCAACCTCTGAGCTTGAATATGAGCTACTAGAAACACAGAGAGCAGAGATGCATTCAAAGAGGCTGAATGATCCATCTAGGATCAGGACCTTTCGGGTCACTAATCCTCCTCCCGCTCCAGCACAAAATATAGTCTTAGTACCACCGGTGTAGGGTCCTCCCCCACGGTTTATGAAAAGACTGAAGACTAAGGGGCTGAGGACCATTATAGAGAAGAAGCGACTATCAACCGATGGTGTCATAGACAGGTATCCAGAGATCATGAGTTGCCTGAGATCGCACAAATTCCAGCTCTTCACTAAGCCCCGTGGCCCGTACATTCCAAATTGGGTAAAAGAATTCTACATTGCCTACAGTGCCCTGGTGCCACAAGGGAAGAAGTCAGCAGCCAAATTCAACCCGTTTGACTATGTAGCCGTCAGCAGAAGAAATGTGAAATGTGATACTGATGCTATCAATGCCATCTTGGCTGTTTCAAAACAAATTGATGATGACTGTCAACACCTGATCAGGACAAAGACACTAGAAAACATGAAGAAGTGGTTGGCTTCACTGATATCATATGGTACTCCCAAATGGATTGAGTTTGGAGCACCTATTGAGAAAAAGGATCTAAATATAACAACAAGGTTGTGGTTTGGCTTTATCAGCAATATCATTATGCATCCCAAAATGAGTCAATTTTATGCCATGCCAAGGCAGTCTGTCTGGATTGCATCATTGATGAGACAAGGTTAAATCAGGGATGATTATGGCATAAGAGATAGTCATGAGGGCAAAACAGCGACATACCTCCCTCCCCTTTCCGGTGTTGATCACCGGGCCGTGCAGACGGACTCGAGTGCCTAGAGATTAAAAGAAGGAAGTGGAAGTGACTCCCACATCCTGTGTATGATTTTCAGGACGGTAGAGATCCTAGGTGTGGCAGTTGAGCCAGATGTTCTTCGGATATTCAAGTTGAGGAGGTAGTTTATCCCGAGTTTGAGGCAGATATTGATGAGGAGCAGTTTGGTATTGATGAGGAGGATTTCTATGAGTGCCTTACGAAGGTTGATGATGTGATGATAGATTCAGTTGTCCGGATTTTCTTGGCAGATACAACCATACCCGGATCTACTACTGATGTGACTCCGAGCATGGATGCCCATGATCAAACTGCTGTGACAGCGGGCACTGATACCCCAACAGATTGAGCAACTGTTTAGAAAGGATTTTCTTTACCTCCCTCTCTGTCTTCTTTTCTTGATTTCTGGATATTTTATTGTATTTGAGGACAAATAGCTTTTTGTTTGTGGTGGGGTGAGGTATTTCCATACCTACCTCTTGTTTTAATGATATTTTCTATATATATATATTAGGTTTTGTGCTATATATTATCTTTTGACACTATTTTATGGATGTTTGAGCTTGTGGCTCCTTATTTTAATTGTAAATGGTTTTTGACCCTTTTTTAAAATTTTGCCACCCCTTGATTATGTTTGAATATGGTTGTTCTTTTGCAAATTTGTTATAGGTCTTAATCAATATCGATGACTTGATTAGTGCTCATAATTGAACAAAACTGAATGTGTGGCTATGATGAGGCTAAATGAAGTTGTATAGGCAATATGAGAACTCTTTGCATCTCGTTGTGACTAGCCGATTATCAAATTGAGTCTCTTGTAATGAACATTGCACAATAAGCGAAAGTGTGGAGTCTTGTTTGACATTAGTTTCAATGCCTTGTGTGATAAGCTTACCGTGAACCATGAGTGATGACACCTAGAATTTGCCCCGTTGGTCCGGTTGACTAAGTGATGCAATCTCTTGAAATGATCTTATGAAACAATTTTAAAGAGTTAAACAATTTGACAGTATACCTCTTTTGTGGCATACCTTGTGAGTGTGTGAACTTTGCGTGAACACCTTTTAAGCCTTAGCCTTTCCTTGGAAGAAACTTGATGAAATTGTGACCTTTCTCTACTCCTTCACCCTTAATCCTCATGAGATGTGGTTTGTTTGAACAACCAACTTAGGCCAAAAGCCTAAGTTGGGGTGTGGTGAAAAGAGAAGCTAAATCAAGAAATGTGAAGAAATTCCCCTCTACCCATGGTTTTGAAAAAGATGGAACCCCTCCATTCAAAAAAAAGAGAGAGAGAAAAAAAAAGAACGAAAAAGGTTTTGAAATAAAGTTGCAAAAGAATATGGGGTATCCAAAGTTTCATGGAAAGTGAATAATGGTGTAAATTTTGAGCATGAATGAGAATGATGAAGAAAAGGAAAGAAAGTGTTGTTCATACCACATTTCATGAGGATAGCAGCCACTAAGCCTAAATGACCATAGCTTTACACTCAGCACCGTTACAAGCCTTGAAAAGATCTTTTTGATCTTGATTGAGCTGAAAAAAGTGTTGATTGGAAAATAAGGGTAAATCTATGGGTAGAGTCATGCATGTGTTCATTTTTGTGAGCGTGAGAGTTGTTTTTGATTCTGGAACTATAAATTGTTGAACCATTGTGTGTGAATATGGAATCACTCTTTGTGTGAGGGCATTTGAGTACCTTTGTTGAGCTTGAACTTGCATTTGAAGCAAGTACTGTGAAATTGAGAATCTATGGTAATGGTGAGTCACAACTTGAACCATTGAGTGCACAATTGATCCTTGCATGAGTGAGTTGAGTCTTGTTGTGTGCATTCATAATTGAATCTTATGTAGCGTTGTTTGAGACATCCTTTTTGAACTACTCAACTTGAGTTTTAGTTGAGGACAAGCAAAAGTTTAAGTTGGGGGTGTTGATGAGTCCACGATTTGGACTCATTTAGGGCTTTATATGGATAGATTTAGTGTCCTCAAATGCTAATTTTGTGCCAATAACTAATGTAAAATCCTTGATTTCCAGGTATTTGGATTGAGGAACAAAGCATGGATACTAATTTGCAAAAAGGAATGAAGCGAGCTGAAAAAAGGAAGAAATGAAGGCCTAGTCCTTTTGGCGAGTCGCCGAATGGCCACCATCTCGCCTAAAGTTCCACTGTGCCAAGCCCTGAAGGATAAAATCAAGTTGGAAATAGAAAGAAGCAGTCGGCGTGTCGTCGAGTAGTTTCACGATACAATGTTGGATCGCCCAAAGTTACATAACTTGAGGACGCTGAAGGCCAAAGCAAAAAGGCGATGGAACTAACCAAAGAAATTTTTGGCGATTGGTCCTTCACAGCATATTTTTGGCGACTATAAACATGATTTTGAACATCTAGTTTAAAAATCGGTTTTTCATAATTACTATCTTTGACATTGACCTCTGAGTATTGAGACAAGTTTTCTTTAGATTTGAAGAATTAAAGTTTTCCATATTTGAGAAATTGGAAGTGGGTATTTGAGATTCTTCAATTTGGATCATTGTAAAGACGAAATTAATCTTGCCCAGTTGATGGAAACACAATTTGGTAACGATTTTTATCTTTTTATGATGTCTAGCTAAAACCCCAATTCTTGGGGTGTGATTAAGTGATTATGGGTTGATTTAGCTTATGGGTTTGCTAATTGTTAGTTTAAATGTTGTTTAGAAGTGATTTCAACCGTTAATTATGGTTAAAATTAAAGGATTGTAGTTGCAAATGCAATTCTACCTTCGTATTTATTGCTTGCTCGAGAGAGGTTTTAAAACCAAGATTCTTGATTGATGGTCTGTGGGTATTGGGTTGTCATGGGTTCAGCTAGAGAGAGTGAATCCTAAACCCTTTTCCATACATTCAGCTCGAGAGAGTGAATGCACTACGACATAGGTTGTTCTTATTTTGCTTGCTTGTTGGTGTTCGAGAGAAACCAACTTGATTCGGGGTAAATTGTTTGAGAGAAAGTTTACCTCCTCTAAAGTCTAGCCTATTCACTGATTTACAACTATTTTCTAATAGGTGCAATTACCCATTTGTCCACAATATCCTATAATAGAACCACATTGTATGAACCCGTCACAATATTTGTTATTTCATATTATTTGTTGCTGCTGTAATTGATAATTACAATAAAAAACCCATGTTATTTGACATTCGTGTCAACCCCTTAATTTGAATTATGATTTTAATCGTAAATGTCTATTCCTATGATTGACTTGAGCATGTTTACACTTTACTCTTTAATCGTAAACATGTACCACTCACTGTGGGATTTGACCCCAACTCATTTATTTGGATTATTATACTGACTAACGATCGTTGACGCTTAGAACTGGATTAAGTGTCCTTGAAACATAAATCAGTGTGCATGTAGATGTGTTCACCGACCACAAAAGCTTACAATATATGTTTAATGAAATAGATTTGAATCTTCGCCAAAGAAGGTGGCTTGAGTTATTGAAGGATTATGATATGAGTGTTCTCTATCACCCCAAAAAGGTGAATGTAGTAGCGGATGCTCTTAGTAGGCTGTGTATTGGTAGTGTTGCTCACATTGATGATGATAAGAAGGAATTGGTATGAGAGGTACTCAGATTGGCCCGTTTGGGTGTTCAGTTGATGGTCTCCACCAAGGGTGGTATTATGGTTCAAAATGGTTCTGAATTGGCTTTTGTAAGTGATGTGAAAGCTAAACAATGTCTTGATTAGACTTTTGTAGAATTGAAGGAAGCGGTCCTCAAAAAGTCTGTTGAGGCATTCTCTCAAGAGGGAGATAGAGTACTTAGATACCAAGGTCGATTATGTGTTTCAAATGTTGATGACTTAAGGGATCAAATCTTGGCAGAAGCCCATAGTTCTCGATATTCCATTAACCCGAGAGCCACAAATATATACCGTGATTTGCAGGAGATCTATTGGTGGAATGGGATGAGGAAAGATATTGCGGAATTTGTGGCTAAGTGTCCAAATTGCCAACAAGTCAAGGTTGAGCAGCAGAATCTGGGAGATTTATCCGAAGACATTAGCATTCCTACTTAGAAGTGGAAAGAAGTGAATATGGACTTTATAGCGAGGTTGCCACGTACTCTGCGACAATATTATTCGATTTGGGTTATAGTAGACCGAATGACGAAATCGGCCCATTTTATTCATGTCAAGGTTTCTTATGTGGTGGAAGACTATGCCAAGTTGTATTTGAGGGAAATGGTAAAGTTGCATGGGATACACTTGTCCATTATCTCTGATAGAGGTACTAAGTTTACTTCCCAGTTTTGGATGTCATTCCAGAAGGGTTTTTGCACAAAAGTGAGGCTTAGCACGACCTTTCATCCACAAACCGATGGGCAAGCGGAGCGAACGATCAAAACTTTAGAGGATATGTTGAGAGCATGTGTCATCGATTTCAAGGGAAGTTGGGATGATCACTTCTCGTTGATAAAGTTCGCTTATAATAATAGCTACCATTCTAGTATTGGTATGGCCCTCTTTGAAGCTCTTCATGGTAGGAGGTGTAGATCTCCCATAGGGTGGTTTGAAGTGGGTGAGGTTGCCTTGATTGGACACGAATTAGATCATGAGTCTATAGAGAAAGTCCGGCTCATTATAGAAAGGTTGAGAACAGCCCAAAGCCAACAAAAGTCCTATGCCGATGTTAGAAAGAGAGACCTTGAGTTTGAGGCTAGTGATTGGGTCTACTTGAAAATCTCACCCAAGAAGGGTGTGATGAGATTTGGGAACAAAGGGAAACTTAGTCCCCAATATGTAGGCCTGTATCAAATTATGAGACATGCTGGTAAGGTTGCTTATGAACTCGATTTGCCAAATTATTTGGCAATGGTGCATTCGGTGTTTCCTGTCTCTATGCTTAAGAAGTGTGTTGGAGATCTGACATGCATAGTTCCCCTATAAGGCTTGGGGGTTGATGAAAGTCTCTCTTATTAAGAGGTACCGGTGGAGATCTTCGACCAGCAAGTTAAGAGATTGAGAAACAAGGAAGTTGCTTTGGTGAAGGTATTGTGGAGAAACCACTTAGTTGAGGGTGCTACTTGGGAGGCCGAGGCCGATATGAAGTCCCGATATCCTCATATTTTTCCTTTTACTCTAGCTTGAGGTAATGAGGTTCCTCTTGGTTTGTTTTATGATGTGGAGTAATGTGTTTTAGATGTTCCCACAATTTCCTTATGTTATGCATGTTCATGAAAACTTGTGTTTTGAAAGAAAATGAGTTTATAAGATTGATTTTCCTCATGTTGTAGTACATTGAGTATGAGTTGCCTATAGAGTTCATGAGATGAATTGATGAAGATGTCTTAGATATGCTTTTTGAGATTGAATTGCATATGAGCTCCATGAGATTGTGTTGAGCATGCTTTTATGTTTGGAGAAGGTAATTTTGAAATGACCCAAAATGTTCTTAAAAATGTGCTGCGGAAGTTACCGGAAACTTGTTTAGCTATATATAAAAAAATCCGTTTCGTTTTTCAAAAATCCGACTTCATATTCTTGTTTAGGGGGTCAAATTGAGTGGGAAATGGGTCTAACCCAAATTTTAGAGCAACCGTATC
>JAJOOR010023820.1:0-15011 GCA_036250505.1 Solanum acaule
AACCATACTTTCCTGCTATAAATCTCCTCCATAAGGCTCTATCTTCAGTACAGAATCTCCATAGCCATTTTTGGAGCAAACAACTGTTCTGAAGACTTAGGTTTTTAAGTCCTAAGCCTCCTTGGTTTCTGCTGAGTGTGAGAGTATCACATTTTACCAAGTTGTAGCCTCTCTTTTCCTTGTTGCCTTGCCAAAGAAAGGATCTCCTTAGCCTATTTATGTTCTTCTCAATGTTCTTGGGAATTGGAAATAGGCTCATCATATAAGTAGGCAATCCATCCAGTACTGACTTGATGAGGGTTACCCTGCCACCTAGTGACAAATACTGGGTTTTCCATCTGGCTAGTTTCTTCTCACATCTCTCCAACACCACATTCCACACTTCCAGCTCTTTGTTCTTGGCACCCAAAGGTAGTCCCAGATACTTTGTTGGTAATGCATCTACTTGGCAACCCAATGTCTTAGCTAGCTCAAGAAGATTGTCAACTTCGTTGATAGGGAAGAGATGACTCTTCAACCAGTTGACATGGAGGCCTGAAATGCCCTCAAAAATAGTGAGTATAGCCCTTATGTGTCTTATTTGTGTCTCCTCTGCCTCACAGAATATGAGGGCATCATCAGCATAGAACAAATGTGTGATCTCCAACTCCTCCCCTCTCACAGTAAATGCACTAAATCCTCTCAACCACCCATTAGTCTTTGCCTTCCTGAACATATGATTCAACCCCTCCATGGCTATTAAGAATAGGAAAGGGGACATAGGGTCTCCCTATCTAAGACCTCTCTCAAACTGGAAAAATCCTTCAGTGTTTCCATTTATGAGGAGGGAAAACTTCACCGTTGAGATGCAGTATTTGATCCATCCGATCCACTTGTTACCGAATCCCATGCCTTTAAGAATTTTTAAGAGGAAATTCCAATTGACATGGTCATAGGCTTTCTCAATGTCTAGCTTGCATAGAATCCCTGGTTTCTTCTGTTTTACCCTGGAGTCTACCAATTCGTTAGCCAACAGTGCTGCATCCATTATTTGCCTACCTCTCAGAAAAGCCATTTGGTGTTCATCAACCAATTTCCCCATCACTGTCTTCATTCTCTCATTCAGCAACTTGGAGATGATTTTATAGACTCCTCCTATCAGACTAATAGGTCTGAAGTCTTTTAGCTCAACTGCACCAGGTTTCTTAGGGATTAGAGCTATGAATGTAGCATTAAAAGACTTCTCAAACACACTCTTTTGATGGAAATTTTGTATACTCAGCATCAAGTCTTCTTTCAAAATATCCCAGCATTTCTTGAAGAATTCCATAGTAAAGCCATCAGGGCCAGGAGCTTTGTCCCCATCACACTGGTTGATGATCAGTAGCACCTCCTCTTCTGTAAATGGTCTTTGTAACCATTCATTTTCTTCTGTAGAGACTGTTGGACAGCCTACCAAATCAAAAGAGGGTCTCCAGGATTCAGATTCTGAGTAAAGTCTGGCATAGAAGTCTATCATGGCTCCTTTCATGATCCTGTGTCTCTTCCCCCCTTACCACCAGTCTGTCAATTGTGTTGTATCTCCTGTGGGCAGTTGCTAGCCTTTGAAAGAACCTAGTGTTCTTATCCCCTTGTTTCAACCACAATACTCTTGATTTTTGTCTCCATTTGTCTTCTTCTTGTTTGGCCAATACTTCCAGTTCTACAAGGATTGTTGCTCTTATCATCATTTCCTCCTCTTGAAGCATTCTATCATTTTGGATTCTGTCTAATTCAGCTAATTCTTCAAGTAAGCAGTTCTTTCTGTGAGCTAGTTCAAAAAAATTCTTCTTGCTCCATTCTTTTAGCTTTTGTTTAAGCATCTTTAGTTTACACCAATAAAATCTTGTCATGTAATAAATGAGAAATTTAATTTTATTATTAAGTGTTGCTGTAAAAAATGAGGGCATTTCAGGTCTAATAGGTCGATGTCAAGGGCATTTTAGAGTCGAAAGGTAAACGAAAGGTATTTTTGTACCAAATCTGATAGTTTAAGGGTATTTTAGGCCCTTTTCCGTTAAAATATGTTATTCTTTCCGAAACAAACTAGTAAGGAAATAATGCAAATGTTTTGAAACGGAGGGAGCAGGTGTCTTGTGTAAGAAGTTTTAAACATTTTTTATTTGAAACTACAAAAGAGCATCTCCTCTACCATATTTTGTCACAGTAGAGATAACTAATGTTTCACAATACTATGTTACGTACAACAATACTGAAATTTGGTGTAATATAATATATCATTTGTTGATCAATTCAGATTTTAGAATTTAAAATTGAGGGTGTCACGATAAGAGAACTTTCATGAAACTATTTACACAGATACTATTTCCTCCAGATATAATAGCACTACAATGTCAAATCCATTTGTTTCAAACTAAGAAAAACAAATAAAAATAAGATCTAACTCTTTTCTGAGTGCTACCCGAATATACTGGTGAGAAAAGGAAAAGGAAGAGGAAATTATTTATCTTAACAAACACAAATAGAAAAGAGTCGGACATAAATATATTTAGAGTCAACTTGTAACGGAAGAAGTAAAATTTATTTAACACCAGTAGTTCATAATCTTGAAATAAAGTAGCTTGTGACAATAGATAAAAGTAACCTGACAGTGTAAAAAATCATTACACTGCAGATGTATATAAGTGTTTAAAAGGGAGTTTTTGGGGAGAATCAGGATGAGTCCTGGGGTGGGGCACAGTAAAACTGCACCGGGGAGACCCGGGGGTAAAAAAGTATTGGGAGGTGTAAGCCCCATTGTTCTGGGCAGACACCTAGTCATTGGGCGACTTTTTGTTTCGGGGTGTAAGCCTCTCCAAATTACTAGAATTTCTAAACAAGTCTTTAATTTAATACAAAAACCCCAAAAGTCAGCTTGTTATAAAATTCTAAAAAGCTAGAAATCTTGAAAGTCAATTTTTTATTTTTTATTTTTAGTCCTAGTTTTTATCCTCTCTCTTCGTCTTTTGTCAGGTATAGGGGAAAATGACTACTTTTGCAATTTAAAAGCAAAAAGACTTCATCACTTGCTTTGGTTCAACGCTTTTGATTAGGTTTCTCACTTTTTCTTTCTTTTTCAAGTTCTTTTGTTCTTTCAAGTTAGTTTATGAATTTGTACTTTAACTTTCTTTCAAAGTCTGGTTAGGTTTTTTTGTTCTAATTAGCTTTTTCATAAATTGATGGTTCTCGCATCTTAAGATGAAGTAGTTCTATATACATTTTCCTTCTTTTTATATTTATTTCTATGATATTAATTTATAAACTATTAAAAATTAAGGCTCCTGGGGCTTACGCCCAGTGCCTCGAGGCTTGAGTCCAGCGCCTCGAGGCTTACACCTCACCCCTTATTAGAAAAAATGTCCCCCCTCGCACTCAGTCCTTTTAAGACACTGACGGATATCAGTTAAACTGATCTCTTTATACTTTTTATTTTTTAAAAAAAATCTCACTCAATCAAATAAACTGGAGAAAAAGCTTATAAGAGTAACCATGACAAACTGACATTTGCAAAAAGGTAGTAATATAAAAACCTTGGCAAAGACTAAGTGAAATCTAGGACTGAATTAGAACTATTATAAGATTTATTTTCCTGTTTTTAAGAGTTTCTCACTCACTCAATAGAATTGGAGAAAAAGCATATTAGAGTAACCATGACAAACTGACATTTGAACAAAGTAGCCCTCTAATAATATTGGCAAAGACCGAGTGAATCCTAGGACTGATTTAAAACTACTATAAGATAGTTTTTTTCTGGTACTCAAGTATAAAAATCTGTTTTCTTTTGGGAGTTTCTATTGAATGTAATTTCACTTTAAATCATTTTTCTTCTTGCTCTTAGTTACATTGTGGCCCAATTCGCCAAAAGTAGCTCAGGTTAAAAGATGTTAGATTAATTTGTCTTAAATTATGAATCATTGGGTTATTTCAGATGTTAATAAATATCTGAGTATAAGATATAAAACTAAAAGACATGACATGGTTTTGTTAAATCACCAGAACATCCAGCTTTTCAAGCACAATGTGCATCTTTCCATGCGCCAATTTTCTGTTCCATTTAATCATACAAATTAAAATTTCTAATTTATCCCAAGCAGGACGACCAAGAAACTGCTTCACTCTCCCTTGTATATTATTAGAGATGCATTTCAAGAATGAGGATCATGGATACCTGTTGAGTCCTGTGCAGAATTCCTTCCATGGAATCAATTAGTTTCTTTCGACCAGCAGGGCTAGTAAGGGCATCCTTGAACTATACAAAGAGAGGCAAAAAATGACAAGATAGAAGAAATCAACACTGTCTACAGAAAAGATGGATCAGCACACAAAGGGAGGAAGATTGAAACAAAGTTTGGATATCAACAAGAAATCAATATACATTTACATGGTAGAAACCCAAGAGAACTACACAGTATGCAAGACGGATTACAAAGTATTTTAAATTTAATCTGTGTTAAATCAGTACAGTTACACAAAAGAAGAGGAACTCAGAAAAGCAGCAAAAGTCTTTGCACTCTTCAAGAGAACAAACAACCAAATACACCTCACTCACTCATAGATAACAAGATCAATAGGTCATTTGACATATAATTTGATGCATTTCACCTCACACTTTGGTGTGTTTTAAGTGCTTTCATTAGTGAAAAATGATCTATTGATCTTAAATTTGAGGATTTTAATGTGTAGGAGTCATGGGAGAAAGGAAGAAAATTTGAACTGAAATGAAGACAAAAAGCAAAATCCAGAGTAACTGCATGAGGGTTGGTGCATTGCATGGTCATAGCATCGGAGACTGGCGGATTCTGATGAAGGAATTGTATGCTAAACAGTGAAGCAACTCCCCACCGCATGGTCATCGCGTTGGGAGATTTAATATCCCAACCTTTAGTTTTGAGTTTTAGCGCTTTGGTTCATGGTTCGAGACTTCCCTTAGGTGCATATGATGTTTTAGGACTTGTTAGGACGTTTGGTTTGGGACTCGAGACTAGGGTGAGTTTCTGGATCATCGGACAAAATGCTAAAATTTTAACAACTGAAACAGGGCCAAGTCCAGCCAGCATTTGGGAAGTACGGCCAACACTTCACAAATTTAATAGCTGAAAATTGGTAGATTGCTTACCCAAGTGCATCCAGCATTGCCCAGTGAGGCCAGTACTGCAGATATACCCGGGTTTGATATTTTTATTTCATTCTTTACCATTTGATACTTGAAGGGTTTTGACCTAGATCTTCATCTACAAGCTTGGTGTAAGTGACTCCAACTTGGATCTAAGTCTATTTCATGAAATTAACCAAAGATCTATCATCTAAACATAGAATTAGATGGGTAAAATTAAGGATTTGAGACATAAACCAGAGACTCACTAAAGTGAGGTTTTGAGCATGCAAATGGCCTTGAAATAAGAATCTAACCATAGATAGAAATTCTTTCCTTTTTTTTTTTGGTTTGATTGTTTGGCAGAAAGTGTGACACTAATTTTTACTTTTTTTCCTAGTTTAAAGTGTTCTAGTTAGGATTTACTACAAATTATTTTCATAAAAATAGAATTTGAATCCCATGCTATTTGTGATAAAGTGTTCGAAATCTCCCTATATATAATAGCTGTGGATTTTGTTCTTTGAGTATACAACATTATTATCAATATTATTGAGACTTCTTTTCTTTAAACGTTTGTGTATTGGCTGCATGGAATTTATCTTTTAACCTTACAAGAAGGATTTCTTCAAGAGATAAGATTAATCATGTGGTTGATATCTATGGTTCTTATTTGAGCTAATAATTAGATAAGGTAATTAGTCTTATACTAATCATGGTCTTTGATTATTCAATTAGGAGTCTAAATCACTTGCATCTAAGTTGTTGAATTGAATTTACTAGTAAAATGGATTAGCCTTATTTCGCAAATTAGGTCTACTACAATCAATTAGGGTTCTTAGCACTTCATTTCGAAGTTTGGAGATTTTATTCTCGAATTCCGGCTATCTTAATTTCATGTCTGTAATCTTTGTATTTAGCTTCTGCATAATTTTCTTGTTTTTCTTCAAGTAACCCAATTCTTATCAAGTGGTATCAGAGCGGTTCTATCAAGATTCTATTCTTGATAATACTGGGAGTTTCTTCACAAAAAAAAAAAACAAATTAGAACTCTTGCTTATTGCGGCCCTCTATGGAGTGAATCAGGACTCTTGTTGTTTTCTGTTTGTTAGAACTCTTGCTTATTGCAACCCTCTATTTAAGAAAGTTGACATTTATCAATAAAACAGGTTGGAACTCCATCAAATTACAGATATTAGGAACTTTCTCAAAAAAGTTCCAAGGTCTGCAATTCCCCCTTAATGAATTGCAAAATTCAGCAATCATAGGCAAGTCAAGGAACAAAATAACAAGGGCTTAGACCTGCTTGTTGGGCCTGATTTTCCTGTTAATCATCCAGTAGCTCAATCCAAAATGAAGGACCTTAACACAGAGATACAGGATGAAAGAGCAAAAGTATGAGAAGAAATGGAAAGATGGAGAACCAACCACAAGATGAAGCCACATGGGATATCTTTATGGAGAGGTATAATGAAATAGCAAATAAGGGGCATTACAAATAGATTTTGGGAGGAAAGATGATGGGAAATGCTCTACAATGATGCCTTCCTGACAACATACACTATATTGAGCAAGAAGAAAGCAAAAGTGGCCAAGATTGCAAGGAATAAAGGAGAAAGAATACCAAGGGATTTGACTTCAGAAGAAACAAACATGCCATACTGAGATCTGAAAGAGCCGAATAGTTTGTTGGGAAACATCATGTAAAACGAATGTCAGTCATGGAAAGAGAAGAACAATCAACTTTTCAGTATTTAAGTCTTTCTATAGCGACCGTTGAAAAGGGAGAAGAGAGTTTCTGTATACCCAATATGGATCTTGAGGGAATCAAGGAAAATTTCAATCTTTACTTGGACAGCAGATCATGGGGAACCATTTAACAAGAGATCTTGAGGAGAAGAAAGATATCCACTTCAATCGGTGCTTCATGTGGGCAGAGTGGATGTCAACCATTTACAACTTTGTTTCTTGGTTAAATACAGTTTATGATGTAAGATGTTAAGAATATCTATGGTTGGAATGGGTGATTCCATTGATGATAAGAGATTAGAGAATTATTCCTGGATGGAAATTCAGAAGAAAGACGATAGAAGGGGGAATAGCGCCTTTAACATGGACAATTCGGAAAGAGAAAAAGAAGAGGTTTTGGAAGCGATGGAAAGTGCTTTCAAACGGATCAGCTTTTTATTTTATTTTTTGTATACGCTTGAAGCACTTTTTGATATCCCTACAAGTGTTGATAATTGATATCTCTACACTCTTTGAAGAATCGTGACGTTTTAGTAAGATTCTCTACATTATTTATGCGGGGTTCCCACCATATCAGTGGCATTAGCTTAAACAAAAAACATATAAGTATTATATACATCAAAAGGATATAGGTTTCTTTTGCTTAGTACAATACCTGTAAGCGTATGGAGTTCAGTAATGATGTTTCCTTTAGCATCAATTCTTTTATCCCCAACAATGTGTTGTAAGTAGCATAGTATTTACGGGTTTGACAATCCTTGGCCTGCATGACACATTTTATAGGTTAACAAAATGATTGACAAGGAAGTGAAAAAATATTTGTAATAGGAAAACTTATGCTCCTAGACACAGGTCCCAAGAACCCTCTTTCTCTCCTACTTCTTAGGAGAAAGAAACCACTTTTTTCCGGTGGTAACCTGCCGGAATCCTTCCTTTCTTTTCTTTCTTTCGCCTCTCACACAAGCTACCACTTTTTGTGTTAGCTTCATCCTCTCTTCTTTTCTTTCCAGAACTGATCATGGGGGAAAAGAGAATATACTTCAATGCAGGGCACACGTCTTTCAACATTACAAGATGGATAGCCAACAACTCAGTGTGGTACGAATGGGTGGAGAGAAGTCGTAGATTGATGGATAGATCTGAGATGAGCAGTAAGACCATGGAGTGGATCTACGTCACTCTAAAGGAAGCATCTAGAGATCAAAATAACACAGTCAGAAGATGGAAAGAGATGCAGAGCACTTTTATACGAGAAAGAAAAAAATGAGCATGGAAGATACATGAGCATCCTCTCCTTAAATAAGGAAGGAAGATCTGTATTGATCACCCCTGAACTGACCTTGAATGTGGGTTGGTGTGACATTGCTTTCAAAATTGAAAAATTCATTAATGTCCTCTGAGACAGTAAGGACAAGTCCCCTAAGAATGACTGAAGCCAACTACCCTTATGCATAAGCAGTACAAGACGGAAAATGGTCATCAAAGAATCTCCGAGAAGCTGAGGTAAGGAGCAAGAAAGGTATCATTGAAGTCTCTGCAAAATCTGGGAAGCAGGAGGATGGGCTTTCAAATAGGTGCCTAATTGGAGGTCTAGACAAAAACATAAAGGAGAAGCCAACCCTTTGCTGACATAAGAAGATGGGCATCAAGTTCATGGAAAAGTACCTTCGGAGTAAATTTATATAAAATGAATGAACATAAGTTCCCTTTTTGAGTTCCCTAACAGATTCATGACAGAACAGGTGCTGAAAAAACAATGGGAATGGCAGAAAAGGAATTTCTATCTTGAATGGTGGAACCCTACGTCGGGATGCATATCAAATTGCAGCTTTGTCAAGGAAACTTGGGCAAGAGCAGTTGGAATCCCTTTACACCTATGTTCACAAAAGGTGTTTCATGAAATGGGCGGGGTATGTAGGGGGTGGTGTCTGGCAACGGAAGAAGACAGCTTAGAAATCATCTAAAAGATGGGCCAGAATTTTAGTCGCAAATGACAGGAGAAGAGTTCCGAGAGAAGTAGCACTTTCTCATGACAGGTTCACGTATGACATTCCGATATGGGTCGAGAGGAAAGCCAGAGTGGAAATCTCGCCGGAACTCACCAGAAAATCAGTCGGAGAAGAAGATGATTTGAATTACTGAGACCACACTTTAACCCAGCGGATAAACCGGAGTAACCTCTGTTAACAAGGACAAAAAATTATTTTTACAAGGGATACGGTTGACAGAGAACACGTGAGTACCTCAGGAGGTGACATGGCTATTTCATGTGACATGCATCCTGGGAGCTTTATTTTTAACTTGGGCCAGAACAAATCTCCCATGTTGGGTTTTGCTCAGAACAAACAAGTTGGAAACCTTAATGAACAAATTTATTTTGTGGTAATTCTGGACTTTTGCAACCCGAAGACATATACCTAAAACTTTAATGAAGACAGTAAAGTCCAGTTTTTCCATTTACCTACTCAAAGCTAAGTTACAACACAAGACAGTTGGGCTGTCCGGAGTTGCTGTTTTGCGAACATAGTGTTATTTACACAAACTAGGCTTACTTTTGATGATAATCTTGTTGTATATCAAGATGATGGAGCTACTAGAAATTAAGAGGTATTTAATTGTATTTTTAAGATTGTATATACTCATGTACAAGCTGAAGAAGTTGATACGTTGTTTGGTCTACGATTTGGACTCCTGAAGTTGTGGTTGGACTTTTTATGTGCTAAAAGGCTAAGGTTTGTGTATAAACTTGTACTTGTAGTCTTGCTACCGACTGGTGTATTCGAAGTTCATCTTGATACCTTGTTTACTTTCTTGTCACTCTAAATTGTTGTGTTGGTATTCTTGAAGTCTTGCAAGACACTCGTTTAACTCGCCAACTTGTACGGATTGCTTGATCACTTGGCATTCTTGATGGGACTTTGTCCTTCTTGTGGCTTTGACTTTGTCACTATTGGCATGCCTATTGATTCAGATCTTTTGCAATCTTGACTTTTGATTTTTGGTTCGTCTTAGTTATGGAAGTTGTCCATTTTAAGTACGAACAAGAAAACCATTTTAATATGGTTCTTGGTTCTCTTTATTATTGGGCTTTGACCCTTCTTAGTACAAGACTTCGGTCCTTCTGGATACTTGTTTATGCTTGGTGTGACAGCATGATGTACATATTGGGTGAAACTTGTTATTTGATCCCTTGTGAAATGGTTCTATGAGCTTTCTTGACCAT
Source organism: Solanum acaule (assembly GCA_036250505.1). Classification (NCBI taxonomy): domain Eukaryota; kingdom Viridiplantae; phylum Streptophyta; class Magnoliopsida; order Solanales; family Solanaceae; genus Solanum; species Solanum acaule. Next base: position 10,083 of record JAJOOR010023820.1, read on the forward strand.
CTTTAAATATCAAATTTGATACTCTTGATATATTTGTTTACTTGATTTACTTATATATGTTTCAATTGAGCTTCCCACGACTTCAAAGGTAATTGAAGAATCTAATGGCTCTAACCTATAGGTTTTACACCACTAAGCTTTGTACTTAGCGATTGTTGTTTCTATCGTAGGGAATGTTCGAGAGGATATTTGAAGCTGGCCATTAGAGGTAGATTTTTGGGAGCTTTAAGGAAGATCACACTTGCATATAGGCATTTAAATTTTGTAGTAATCTTGGGACTTGTGTATGATGTGTTAGACATTTATATGCAATTTTGAAGGCTGGTTGATCATGACACCATGGTTTGTAACTTAAATTTGGCAACATGTTTTGTTGTTTTGGGGTGTGTAAACCCAAGTCTTGTAATATACTAAATTTACTGTTTGTTTTGGAAGTTTGTCTTAGCATTAACCAATTAACTTTGATACTCGGAAGTTTGGTAATAGTTTATAACGTGAGCCTGTAGTAATGTGGAATGACACACGGAATCTCGTAAAGTACTTGCTTATTTATTTTGAAAGATTCTTCCGCCATAAATTGAAACTCTTACTTCGTTTAAACCAGAGATCAAATGAATAACAAAATGGCAAAATCTTATACCTTGGACTATTTTGAATGGGCCTAATTCCTCTATTAGATTATAATTAATATGTCTTAAGTTAAGCTCTTTTAAATCTCACAAGTATTATATTAGTTTTCTTTTTAAGAAGTGGCATCCTTCCAAAAGGGTCGCTACACACCCAACAGCAACATTGAAAGGAGGTTAGTATGGGAGGAAATTGGAGCTATAAGAGTGCTAATAACAAGGCCATGGGATGTAAGTGGGGATTTCAATGTCTACAGGTTCATCTCAGAAAAAAGGAACTGTATGGTAAGAACAAAAAAGTTGAAGAAATTCTCTGATTTCATTATAGATTTGTGCCTAATTGATCTTCAAATGGAAAATGCAGCATGCATTTGGTATAAAGGGGATAATCATGAAGCAGCAACCAGAATTGATAGAATAATGATTTCAGAAGAATAGGATGAATGCTTTAATAACTTGAAACAAATTCCATTGCAGAGAATCATTTCAGATCATCCTATCGCTTTACAGGCAGGTACTTGGAACAGAAATAGAAAATACTTCAAATTTGAAAACTGGTGGCTAGATACTTAAGGCTTCACAGATAAAGTTAGAGAATGGTGGAACAGTTTCAAATATGAGAGACCTGATTTTATTCTTGCTTGCAGGATGAAAGCCTTGAAAAATGGAGCAGAAGTGCACAAGGGAATCTGGGCTCACAGAGAAAAGTTTTGTTGGGGAAGACGACATAATTTGAATAAGTAATGAAAGACAGGATAAATAGAAAGGATGAGATTGCCAGAAAGGGTACACTGCTTCTTCAATATGAAGGGTTACTCAAAAGGAAAGTATCTTGGAGATAAAGATCAAGGGCTCTTTGGTTGAAAGAGGGGACAGGAACACTAAATTCTTCCAGGGAGTTGCAAATGCTCAAAAGAGGTACAATAACATTGATCAATTGAATATTCTGGGTGAGCTCAATCAGGATGCAAGTGGAATTGAGGAAGAGATAGAGGATTATTATCAGAAGCTATACACACAGACATCACATTGGAGACCTGCTGCCAATTTTGCAAACTTCCTTGTAATCTCACTAGAGGAGAAAGAGAGCCTACAGTGTAGATTTGACGAAGAGGAAGTGTTGAGGTGTTTCAAGTTGTGTGTTGTGGATAAAGCACCTGGGCCATATGGGTTCACCATGGGATTCTTTATAAAACGTTGTGAGGTTGTAAAACAGGATATCATGAAGGCTTGTCAAAATTTCTATGATCAAAAAATGTTTGAAAGAAGCTTCAATACAACTTTCATAGCCTTGATACCAAGAAGAAAGGGGCCTCTGAGTTGAGAGATTTTAGACCAATCTGATTGGAAGTATTTATAAAATTTTCTCCAAGGTGCTTACAGAAAGGTTGAAAGGGGTAATGGAAAAGCTGGTAGAAACAAATGACCTTTATCAAGGGTAGTGTTATGGATGCGTTGGAAGCTATTAAATTAAGAATTTAATTATATTTTAGTAGCTTTATTTATTATTCTAGGTCAGAATTTATGTTTCATAGTTTTATAAGGATTAGGTTAAGCTATAGTTATTAATCTGGAATAGGATTTAGATCTCCTACTTTCATAAGAATTAGACTTCCTATTGATGTAATAAGACTCTTATTTAAAGGGGTTTTTGATGAATAAATCGGCAATAGGCAAGAGATTAGAGTTCTCTCTTCCATTGAACTCTAAGGTTTCAGTCTCCCTTTGAAGAGCTGAAGAGATCGAAGTTCTCTCTTTTATTGAACTCTAAGGTTTCAGTCTCCCTTTGAAGAGCTGATTTAAATATCACCCTGTGAATCGATCCTTCCCTAAAGATTCATAACAGGTAGACTAATCATGGATGCAGTCTTAGTTGCTAATGAAGCTTGGGATAAAGACTCAGTCAGCAAAAGAAAAAAAAACAGGAATTTTTTGTATTGGGGCTATCTTTCGGGAGTACTGGAGATGATGGGATTTGGGCATAAGTGGATACATTGGATAAAATATTGTATTTCGACAGTAAGCTTCTCAGTTCTGGTCAATGGGGTACCTGCAGGATTCTTCAGAGCTCAAAAAGGTCTAAGACAAGGGGATCCCCTATCCCACTTTCTATTCTTACTAGCAATGGAGAGTTTAAACAACATGGTTAAGACTTCTACTACAAATGGTTGGACCAGAGGATTTGATGTGGCTAGAGTGGAAGCCTAGAAGTGACTTGTCTGCAATATGCAGATGATACTATCTTCTGTGGGACTGAAGAAGATCAACTCAAGCATCTGAGGGTGATCCTGGTTCTGTTTGTAGGGATTTCGGGGCTACATATCAATTGGAGAAAGAGTTTTCTATATCCTATAAATGATGTAGCTAACATGGAGGCTTTGAATATAATACTAGGTGGCCAGGTCGGATTCCTTCCTACCACATACTTGGGGATGCCTTTTGGAGCTAAATCAAATCATTTGAGATTTGGAATACAGTGATTGGAAAATGCGAGAAGAAATTGGCTGGATGGAAGGGATAATACTTGTCTCTTGGAGGCAGAGTCACACTAATCAACTCTGTTCTAGATTCCATTCCAACCTACATGATGTCACTATCTCCAACCCTAGCAAGGATTATCAACAGATTGAACAGAATCAGAAGGAAGTTCCTATGGCATGAAAATAAAGAAAGAAAATGGTATAATCTAGGAAGGAAGTTCCTATGGCAGGGAAATTAAGAAAGAAAATGGTATAATCTAGTTAAATGGAAGGAGATGATTGTAGAAAAGATATATGGGGAAATGGGAATAAAGAACTTGAAAAACTATAACAAGGCCCTTAGAATGAAGTAGCTCTGAATGTATGCAAATGACAAGTAGCACTTGTAGGGAAAGTCATAGAAGCAAAATATGAGGAGGATAGGTGGATGACAAAGGAAGTTACTGGACCATATGGAGTGAACCTATGGAGGTCTATCAGAACTGCATGGAATGAACTTAAGAGCGACACCAAGATCAAAGTGAACAACGGGAGAAAGACAAGGTTGTGGAAACAGGAATGGCATGAGACAGGCATCCTAAAAAACCTCTTTCTAGACTTGCACAACATAGCAATACAACAACACAGTACCATAGCAGAAATTTGGACACAGAAAGGATGGGTCATCACCTTCAGGAGACAGATTAATGATTGGGAAATTGCAAGAGTGGCAGAGTTTATCAACATAACTGGTCAGTTCAGTGGGACATAAGAGGGGGAAGATGAGCTATGGTGGCAGGGCTGTGAGAAAAGCACATTCAAGGTTAGCAAAGCATACAAGAAATTTCCCCAACCAACAGCCTATCAACTGGCCATGGAAGAATATCTGAAGGGTCAAATTCATTATAAGGTAGTCTGTTTCGTCTGGCTCATATCAAAAGAGGCAATGCTTTCACAGGATAGCTTAATGAAGAGGGGATAACGTTATGCCCTAGATGTTTATTTTATCCGGAGAACGCGGAAACCGTAAACCACCTCTTTTTGCACTGTAAGTTTACAGGACAATTATGGAGGTTGTTTCTAAACTTGAGAGGCATATCTTGGTCCATGCCAGGAAAGATCACACAGACACTTCAAAGCTGGGAAGGGATAGGGGTACTGGCCAAAAGCAGAAGCAGATGGAGAATCATACTAGCCAGTAGATGGTGGACTATATGGAGGAAAGAAATGTTAGGTGTTTTGAGAACATAGTAGTATATATCAGATCAAGTTGAATTATATCTTGACTCTCTGTTTTTGGTGTAAGCAGAATTGGTCTATTATCCTATATCTATTATTGATGTTCTAGATTCATTATAGACATAGGATCATAGGAATTTTGTAAATATAGTTGTAGTTCAATCCATGTACTACTCTTTACTTATATATAAATATAAATTTGCCAGTTTCAAAAAAATATGAAGTGATTGACAAGGACCTGAAATGTGAGTCATGGTCAAATGAAGGTTCAAGTCACAAGATTAGATGGAAAATTGTCCCAGCTGTTATTTGGTGGACCATATGGAAAGAAAGGAATTCTAGGAATTTTGATAACAAGAGCAGCCCTCTGCACAAGATTAAAATGAACTGCATTATCACTTTTTGCTATTGGTGTAGTTTAGAGTGTATAGATGACCCTGTGGCTATTGTAGACATTCTAGGGTCCTTATAAAGGTGAAAGGAGGATCTAGGGATAGTTCTCTTTTTTCTTCTTTTCTTTTCTTTATCTTTTGTTTATGCCCGACACACATGTGTGGAGGGAGGATATGATGTAAATTTTTGGATACCAGCTTTGAGCTGATGAT
>JAJOOR010023821.1:0-23769 GCA_036250505.1 Solanum acaule
CCCCCCCCCCCCCCCCCCCCCCCCCCCCCCCCCCCCCCCCTAAAATCAAAATTTTAAAAAGGCTTGAATATATTTCAAACTTGGCTTGGTATATACATGTAACATGCGTGTCAAAAACTAATTTATCGTAAAATAAGGTCTTACAATTATTAAAAATGTCAAAATTTAATATATTCAAGAAATTTAAATATTTTGCTTCAAAAATGTCTCGTAAGAAAGAGGAAAAAGAACTCTTAAATACAATAACATCAAATTTATCTAGCTTGTCTTTTCAACTTTCCAACAACATATTTGAGCATATTTCATTTAATTTGATTTGCTATTATTAATTTTCCAATAGCAAATTTTGAGAAATTTTATTAATGAAATTTTTTCATGAGGCTCATATTTATCTTGATGTTTGACCAACTTGAATTCGCGTCAGAAAGTTAATTTTGAAGGATTAAACTTTTTATATTCTTAATTAGTGTTTAGTATTAATTTTGAGATTTGACTTACCTGGAGAACTAAAATATTCTTGACTAAAACTGGTTCTATTTTACTAGCTCCGATTTGAGATTTAGAACAAGATTTATACTTAATTTTAACTGGTTGATTGTAGTATTAATATGAAATTTTTACTTAAAACCAAAATTAAAAAAAAAGTCTTGAAATTTTTCGACATCATTCGATATACTCATAAAGCACACGTGCCAAAACACTAATTTATAATAAAATAAGGTCTATAATAATTAAAAATGTCAAAAATCAAATATATTCAAGATATTTAAATACTTTCTTGCAGCAATTCCTCTTTGAAAACAGGGAAAAAACTCTTAAATGCAATAACATCAAATTGATCCAATTGGTCTTTCAAACTCTCCACAACAAATTTGAGCATATTTCATTTAATTCAATTTGCTACTTATTATTAATTTCCAATAGCAAATTTTATTTTAAAATTTTTAGCATGAGACTCCTATTGAAACGACCATGAAAACATTTTTATAGTATAATGTGCTTTCAAGTATTCTTTAAGTATACTTACTCAACTCTCTCATTCAATTACATATATAATTAAAACTATGTTAAATAATAATTTTTTTTATTGTAAATTATAAAGTATAATTAAGTTAATTGATTTTTTTGGCAGAAAAATGTCTCCAAGTGTTTCATCTTCAAAGGGTAAGAGAAAGTTGAATGAGGTGAAAAAACTAAGTGTACTTATTGTGGCTAATGATGATATATCTCAAAATTCATATATATTATGTCTTCAAAAGGTTGGACCGGAGACATTAGGAGTAAGAAATGGATTTATGGCATTCAATATTCATGATTAAACACATATGTGTTTTGATTTAATCTTAATGAGCTCAACTATGCCTATTATGGATGGTATCGAGGTAATTAATTCCTAACTAATTACAATTTAATCTTAATTTTATGTTTAATTGCTTACTCGAATGCTAGTTTTAATAATATGCCATGACTCGATATACACGTGTAACACACTTGCATATTTTATGAAAAATCCAAACAACATAACGTTTATCTATGTGAGAACTATATTTTTATCTTGTTGAACATTTTTTTCTTTCTTAGATTACTAGGCAAAAAAAAAAAAGCTTCGATTGATGGGGATTACCATGATGATTGTGGGAATAACAACTCCTCATGAAAATGAAGAATATCACAAATAATTTATGGAAGTTGGGCTTGATGAATGCCATGAGAAGCCATTAACAAGGAGATACTTCAAAGCCTTGTTGAGAATTTTTTTAACAAAGTTTAGAAGAAAATCAAAGGATAAAAGATATATTATAGTTCTTATTATAGAAGAAACAATATTATAGAAGAAGTAAATCACCTTATTACAAGACTAAAGTTATATAATATAGTACTTCTTTAGTTATGTACTTGACCTATACAAATATTACTTTCAAATTTGGTGAGTGTTAAAGATGTACTAGTAGAACATATACATATATGATTATGATGCTATATATCCCTATTATTATGTACTAGAATACTTCTTTTTGTTGGTTTCTCATTCGAAGTGTCATATATATCCCGAGGTCTGACTAATTTGAAATCATGGTTAATATATCATGCACTTGGTAAGAGCTTTGAGTTGTTATATATGATATACAATCAAAATTTGTGGGATTAAACTAACATATTTTATCTATAGTTGTGTTAAATTCTTGTACAACAAGTTTACAAGATACTGTTGAAGACTATGAATATCCATTAGAGGAAAACGTTAAGAAGCATATTAAAAATTTATAATGAGTAATCCTTTTGTGGATTTGAGTTTTGATGGTAGTATACAATCTTTTAAATTTCATTCCATCAAATTTAGATTTATAGAAGAAAAAATTGATTTTATTTGAGGTTTCCTTTGCATCATCTAAACCACAAGATTTTTGGCTTAAAAAGATCGATCTTTTCTGCATGCAACCAATAATATGTGCAAGAAAATTAGCTCACCAGAATAGATTCAAGTATTTCAAGAGAGTGGAATTGAAGACTTAGTAATGATATAGATACTTTATTTTGAAGATGAATTTGAAATAGTTTCACCTGGTAGAGCTTAACGACTTGTTTGATGTGAGATTTTCTGTGTATGCGAGGTAGCAGAACTTTGCAGAGGAGTTAGATAAGTTGATGATGATGTCGTTACCGCCGCCACCAACTTCTCGTAATCTTCCCTCTGATAACTGTTTTAAAAAGGTGTTGTTGTCACACTTCTAGATATTTCATTTTATTTTTTTAGATTTTCTTTTAGTTTTGCTTTGTTTTTTTATGGATTTGGTCTTTTTTAGGCCAGCCTATGTAGAGAATTTGATTTGGAAATAAAAGACGCACTAAGCCTCAAACTTTTTTTTTGTAAAAAAGATTTTAATAGTTACTTTGGTCAAATCGTCGGCATCGACTTATTTTGAGTACGTGCTTGGGTAGGGAGGAGGGAGGGGGAGGGGGGCTTAGATCAAAATTTTAAAAAGGCTTGAAAATACTTCAAACTTGACCTGACACACACATGCAACACATGTGTCAAAAACTAATTATTCATAAAATAAGGTCTTACAATTATTACAAATGTCAAAACTTCATATATTGAAGAAATTAAAATATTTTGCTTGAACAATGCTTCTTTAGAAAGAGGACAAGGATCAACTCTTAAATACAATAACATCAAATTTATCTAGTTTATCTTCTCAACTTTCCAACGACAAATTTTCATTTAATTCAATTTGCTATTATTAATTTTTCAATAGCAATATTTGGAAAATTTTATTAATGAAAACTTTTCATGAGGCTCTTGTTTGTCTTGAGGTTTGACTAACTTGATTTCACGTCAGAAAGTTCATTTTGAAGGATTACTCTTTTTTTAAAATTCTTAATCGGTGTTTTGTTTCAGTTTTGAAATTCGGCTAACCAGGAGAATTAAAATGTTTTTTACTAAAATTGGTTTCATTTTAGAAGCTCCGATTTGAGATTTCACTACTAGATCTATACTTAATTTTAACTGGTTGATTGTAGTTTTAATATGGAATTCTTACTTGAAACCAAAATTAGAAAAAAAAGTCTTAAAATCTTTCAACATAATTCATTATACACGTACAACGCACGTGCCAAAAAACTAATTTACAATAAAATAAGGTCTAGAATAATTTAAAATGTTAAAAGTCAAATATATAGAAGAAATATAAATATTGTCTTTCAACAATTCCTCTTTAGAAAGAGGAAAAAAATTCTTGAATGCAAAAACATAAAATTGATCCAATTGCCCTTTCAAACTTTCCACAACAAATTTGAGCAGATTTTATTTAATTCAATCTGCTACTTATTATTAATTTTCCAATAACAATTTTTGGCAAATTCCATTTCTGACAACTTACTATGAGACTCCCATTTAAATGAGAATCAAAATATTTTTCTAGTATAATGTGCTTTCAAGTATTCTTCAAGTATACTTACTCAACTCTCTCATTCATTATTACATATATAATTAGAGCTATGCTAAATAATTATGTTTTTATTTAGTGCAAATTATAAAGTAAAATTAAATTATTATTTTTTTGGCAGAAAAATGTCTTCATGTGCTTGATCTTCAAAGGGTAAGAGAAAGTTGAATGAGGTGAAAAAACTAAGTGTACGTATTGTGGCTAATGATGATTTATCTCAAAATGCATATACATTATGTCTTCAAAAGTTTTGAGTGGAGACATTGGGAGCAAGAAATGGATTTATGGACTTCAATATTCATGTTAAAACACAAATGTGTTTTGATTTAATCCTAATGAGCTCAACTATGCCTATTATGGATGGTATCGAGGTAATTAATTCCTAATTAATTACAATTTAATCTTAATTTTATGTGTAATTGTTTACTCGAATGATTGTTTTAATGATATGAATACTATTTAAAAAAAATTATATGACATGACTCGACATACACGCGCATGTGGTTAATACTAACTTTTGAATCATCTGACATACTCATGTTTTTTTTCTTCTGAAGAATCCAAAAAACATAACGTTTATCTATATGGGAATCATTTTTTCATTTTAAACATTATTTTATTAAACGTTTTTTTTATTACTAGGCAACAAAAAAGCTTCGATCGATTGTGGGAATAACAACTCTAGATGACAATGAAGAATATCACAAAGAATTTCTGAAAGCTGGACTTGATGAATGCTATGAGAAGCCATTAACATAGGAGATACTTCAGAGCCTTGCTGAGAAAATTTCTAACAAAGTTTAGAAGAAAATCAAAGAATAAAGTAACAATAAAATTCTTATTATAGAACAAATAATATTATAGAAGAAATGAATTACCTTTACTACTAGACTAAAGTTATATAATATAGTTCTTTAGTAATATACTTGACCTATGCAAGTATTATTTTCAAATTTGGTTAGTATTAAAGATGTACTAGTAGACATATGATAATGATGCTATATATCTCTATTATTATGAACTATAATTTTTCTTTTTTCTGGTTGGTTTCTTATTTAGAGTTTCATATCTATCTTGACTAATTTAAAATCATCAGGAAGAGAAGGGGACTAGAATCAAAATTAGAAAAGTGAACTTGAAAATTTTCGACATGATTTAATATACACGTCTCATGCACGTGTTAAAAAAATTAATTTATAGTAAAATAAAGTCTACAATCATTAAAAATATCAAAAATCAATATAGATATTCCAGAAATTTAAATATTTTTCTCCAACAATACCTCTTTAGAAATAGGATAAAGAACTCTCAAATACAATAATATCAAGTTTATCTAGTTTCCCTTTTCAACTTTCCAACTACAAATGTGGTCATATTTCATTTAATTCAATTTGTTATTATTATTTTTCCAATAGCAAATTTTGGCAAATTTAGTTTATGAGAACTTCTCATGAAGCTCCTATATATATAAATGAACATTAAAGATTTTTTTAAGTATAATGTGCATTTTAAATGTTTGTTTCAAAGACAAAGAAATGTATATGTACTAGTAATTTATTCTTCATTTTATGCGTAATTGTTTACTCAAAATTTTGTTTTAATAATATAATGCTATTTTAAAAAATTATATGACATAACTCGACATACACGTCTAACACATGTGCATATGATTAAACTAGTAATATTTTCGCTTGAACCCTTAAAAATATTATCGCACTCACGTTGGATCCTTTCAAGAACACATAGTTTTTTAAGGATCCGACACACTCATATTTTCTGAAAAATACAAACAACATAACTTTTATCGAAGTGCGAACCGTGTTTTCATTGTTAACATGATTTAATTGATTTTTTATTCTTTTTCAATTTATACGCAACAAAAATGCTTCGATCAAAGTCTAGAAAAAAGTCAGAAAATAAAATGATCATTTATTATTATAGCAACACAAATGTTATGAAATATTTGTAATGATATTGTATCTATTATGAAATGAGTATCAATGCTAAGATAACAACAAAGATGAATGAGAAATAGTATGTGTAGTATTTTTCTTTTCACTTATTCTTACTTCTCTCTTTGTTACAAGAAGAGGGGTATATATAGTTGTATATACTTGGGCACCAAGTGTGATACATGGATATCTATTTGCCATGTATATACTTTGAGCACCAAGTATATCATATGGTTAACTAATATAGAACACTTAACATATTGTGTGTGAATTTATCTTACAACACATAATATATTAATGTGGATATTCATTTTACGATACTCCCCCTTGGATGTCCATATAAAAGAAAAATAATAGTGAAAGAAAAACTGTAGTAATACACATTGTTTGCTGCCTTATTAAAAACTTACTAGGAAAATTCAGTGGGATAAAATCTTTGTTAAGAAAAAAGAGTGTAGCGCGTATTTACTCCCCCCCGATGAATACATCACTTAATATCTCAAACATGACGCATTCCAATCTTTTTTCTCAGCTTCTCAAAGGTTGGAATTGGTAATGTCTTGGTGAAAATATCTGCGAAATGATCACTAGAACGAATTTGCTGAACATCTATTTCACAATTCGTTTGAAGATCGTGAGTGAAATCAAATTTTGGTGAAATATGTTTTGTTCTATCTTCTTCATTTATCCTCCTCTTAGTTGAGCTACACATGTAGCATTGTTTTAATATAATGTTGTTGGAATTTCTCTATTTGAAGAAAGACCACATGTTTCCTGGATGTGTTGAACTATTGATCTCAACCAAACACATTCTCTACTAGCTTCATAAATGACTATTATTTCTGCATGATTTGTAGAAGTAACAACCATAGTTTGTTTTGTTGAAGGCCATGATATAACTGTACCGCAATATGTAAATAAATAAACTGTCCGAGATAGACCTTTATGTGAGTCAGAAAAATATTGTGCATCTGCGTAACCAATTAATTGTGAATAGAGACCTTTTTGAATAAAATAGTCCCATATCTATGATTCCTCGAAGATATTGAGTATATGCTTAATACCATTTCAGTGTCATTGTGTTGGGGAAAAAATAAATTTTGCTAATAAATTTACAAAAAAATATATATCTAATCGAGAATTATTAGCAAGGTACATCAATGCACCAGTTGCACTAAGATATGATGTCTCAACACCAACAAACTCTTAATCATTTTCATGAGGTCGAAATGGATCTTTATTAAGATCAAGTGATCTTACAATCATCGGGGTCCTTAATGGATGTGCTTTATCCATGTAAAATCACTTTAAAATATTTTCAGTATATAGTGATTGATGAATAAATATCTCAATTGTAAAATGCTCAATTTGTAGACCAAGACAAAATTTTCTTTCCAAGGTCTTTTATTTCAAATTCTTTTTTCAAACATTCTACTGCCTTTGAAAGCTCTTCACGAGTTCCGATGATATTCAACTCATCAACATATACAACGAGAAAAAAAGAACTTGAAATTTCAACATGACTCGATATACACGTATAACGCACGTGACAAAAAATTGATTTAGAATAAAATAAAGTCTACAATAATTAAAAATGTCAACAGTCAAAATAGTCAAGAAATTTAAATATTTCCCTTCAGCAATATACCTCTTTAGAAAGAGGAAAAAGAACTCTTAAATGCAATAATATCACACTTATCTAATTGCTCTTTCAAACTTTCAACAACAAATTTGAGCATATTTCATTTAATTATTTGCTACTTATTATTAATTTCCAATAGCAAATTTTGGCAAATTTTATTTATGAAAACTTACCATGCGACTCCTATTTAAATGAGTATCAAAACATTTTTATAGTATAATATGCCTTCAAGTATTGTTCAATTATACTTACTCAACTCTCTCATTTAATATTACCTATATAACTAGAACTATGTTAAATAATTATGTGTTTTTATTGTAAATTATAAAGTATAAGTAAATTAATTAATTTCTTTTTGGCAGAAAAATGTATTAAGTGCTTCATCTTCAAAGGGTAAGAGAAAGTTGAATGAGGTGAAGAAACTAAGTGTACTTATTGTGACTCATGATGATATATCTCAAAATGCATATATATTATGTCTTCAAAAGTTGGGATTGGAGACATTGGGAGTAAAAATGGATTTATAGCATTCAATATTCATGATAAAACACAAATGCATTTTAATTTAATCCTGATGAGCTCAAATATGCCTATTATGGATGGTATCGAGGTTATTAATTCCTAACTAATTACAATTTAATCTTAATTTTATGTGTAATTGTTTACTCGAATGTTTGTTTTAATGATATGACATGACTTGATATACACGTGTAACACACGTGCATATTTTATGAAAAATTCAAACAACATAATGTATATCTATGCGTGGAATGTGTTTTTATTTTACTGAACATTTTTTTTCCGATTACTAGGCAACAAAAAAACTTCGATTGATGGGGATTACTAAAATGATTGTGGGAATAACAACTTCATATGACAATGAAGAATATCACAAAGAATTTATGAAAGCTGGGCTTGATGAATGCTATGAGAAGCCATTAACAAAGGAGATACTTCAGAGTTTTGTTTGAGAAAATTTCCAACAAAGTTTGATATTATAGAAGAAATAAATCAACTTATTATAAGATAAGTTATATAATATAGTTCTTTAGTCAGTCACTTGACCTATACAAGTATTATTTTCCAAATTTGGTGAGTTTTAAAGTCGTACTAGCAGACATATGATAATGATGCTATATATTCCTATTATAATGAACTAGAATACTTCTTTTTTCGTTAATTTTTCTCTCATGACCCAGACTGTCGTGATTGACACCCACACTAACACTCCGGTGGGAGAACCACTACTATAACCCAAACCAAGCAATCAATCTAAAAATTAAGGCATATAAGTCAAATACAAAGGAAAGAAAATAGAGTTTCCATAAACTCTAACAAAAGTTCAACAATAACTAAACAAATGCGGAAGAATTAACCTAGAACCTGAAAGTCAATGTATCAAAACATCTAACAAATGATCCAAGTCTAAACAAGAAGATACTAATGAACTAATCAACTAACTAAAACAATTTTCTAAGTTCGAAAATGGTGGACATAGACGAAAGAGAATACCATGGCAGCCCGGAAGAATTGGGTCACCCTTGAATTCAAAGCGACGATCACTGATCTTCTAAGCGAGGTCTGTCAATACTTGCGTGAAGATACCCTGTACTCAAAAAAATAAGAGCAAGTGTAGAATCAGTACACAACCACAATGTACTGGTAGGATCACACGGCTATCTCACTAGTGCTACATAAACAAGTCAATCAACAATATAATCACATGCATATATATCAACATATACAATATTATCAACATGAAGAATCAACAATGCGTTTCACATTTAATATCACGTCATTGGTCCTCTCATGCAACCCAAACCCAAACAGTTAGCATGCCGGAACGTGGCAATCCGATCCAATATTTATGTCGGAACGTGGCAATCGATCTCATAATTATGTTGGAACGTGGCAATCCGATCCAAGTTAGTTATGCCGGAACGTGGCAATCCGATCCCATTCACACACCACAATCACAAACACAAGTACTTCATCAAGATCATATATTTAAATCATGATTTCATGGCAATAATATTTCATCTATCTCATTTACAACAAGTGTGATAAACATTGCAACATTCATACATACACAAGTATCATTATGAAGCAAGAACAAGTATATATCACACAAACATAGAATCACAACCATCACCTACCTCGAAACAAGCTTGAAACCCTAAGAAACTTGATTCTTTCCTTTCCGGATTCGTTCCGCTTGTTCTTGATCTACAAACAATCAATATAATACGGGAATCAATAAACAATCACAAATTACCCAATTTACTAACAATTCTATGACCCTAGATCAAACCCATGATCCCAATTATCCAAATTAGGGTTGTTTCCACCATAGAATCTATAAATAAACCCTTCCCCATCAATATTCACCTATATTATTACGTTTTACGGATCGAAAAACAAATTTGGGGAGTGAAAAACTTACCTTTAGCCTCAAGAATGGTGAAAAACGAGTAAGAGTCGCCTGGGGGTCGTTCCTTAGCTCTAAAAGTTGAAAAGTGCATAATGAGGTTGTTTAGGGGTTTATTAACAAGTTTATGTTGCGTGGGCCCCGCTGCAGCGGCCCTTATCCCGCTGTAGCGTCCCCGCCAAGGCGACCAGAAACCTCGCCCCAGCGGCTTCCACTTAACAGTGAGCCCTTTGTCTTTCACCGACAATTTTGAGTCTCGTCGTACCCACCACAACGGCCATCATTCCGTTGTAGCGGCCCCGCTAGAGCGACCAAACTCCCACCAAGGCGGCACAAACAGAATCAGAGAGTCAATTGAAGGAATTCCAAAATCCCATTTCACAACACACCTCTAACCTATAATGATCAGAAAATACCTTTTACACTAAGATTGATTCCGGGAGTTCTACTCGCCCGAATTAAATTCTGTAAAGTCGTACGGGTTTGTTAATGAGTTATCTGACTACTCATGTAATCAAAATAAAAAAACAACTCACCCGATTGTTACCAGATTTCCCCACACCTTAAAGACTTAGATTTCGTCCAAATCTGGAGAAGGTTGGAAAAATCCAAATACTATGAAAAAGTTTTTCGGCCCCAAATTTTCCCCCATTGGCTTTTCTATAATGACGGGAACATGTCGTTATAATATATACCAATTTACCCATCACTCATCCCCGAGTGACAAAACTTAGGAAAAAAACGACTGAAGAAGGAATGAAGTAGTACCTGATTCGGCGAACAATTGGGAATACTTCTCTCGCATGTCCCTCTCGGTTTCCTAAGTAACTTCCTCAACTAGACGATGCTTCCTTTGAAATTTCACGGACTTAATCTCTTTGGTCCTCAACTTACGTACGTCACGATCAAGAGTAGCAATCGGTTCCTCCTCATATTGGAGGTCTTTGTCTAACACAATTGAGTCCCACTTTATGATATAATCCCCATCACCATGATACCTCTTCAACATGGATATGTGGAATACCGGATGAACACCTGATAGATTAGGAGGTAAATCCAATCTATACGCCACCGGTCCCACACATCCAAGAATCTCAAATGGACCAATGTATCTAGGACTTAGCTTACCCTTCTTTCCAAATCTCATCACCCCTTTCATGGGTGATACCTTAAGCAGAAAATTTTCACCGGATTGAAACGCCATGTCTCTTACCTTATGATCTGCATACTTCATTTGTCTACTTTGGGATGCTAGAAGCTTAGCTTGAATACCCCTCACCTTATCTTGAGCATCCTTCACTAAATCAACCCCCAAAGGTTTCACGTCGCCAGCCTCAAACCAACTTATGGGTGATCTACATCCCCTCCCATAGAGTGCCTCGAATGGTGCCATGTCTATGCTGGAGTGATAACTATTGTTATAAGAAAATTCACACAAAGGTAAGAACTTATCCCAATGTCCTGCAGAATCGATCACATATGCTCTCAACATGTCTTCTAACACTTCTGTGGATGAAAGGCTATACTAAAAGTGAGTTGTGTGCCCAATTCATCATGCAACTTCCTCTAAAACTTAGAGGTGAATTGGGTACCACGATCGGAGATGATAGAGACACTACAATAAAAACAACTTTTAGCGGCATTAAATAGACACATTAATAAAGTGCTAAAGTCTTTACTGGCATTAGTTAAGTGCCATTAGATCCAATGTCGCTAAAGCCTTTAGGGACATATACAAAGAGTGCTAATTGCCGCTAAAAATACATATTTAGCGGCAATTGCTAATTAATTGCCGCTAAAGATCACTTTTGATGTAGTGAGAGGGGCACCCCATGTAGCCTCACTATCTCTTTCACATACACTTCAACCAATTGTTCAGCATTATAATCTATTCTGACCGGAATAAAATGGGCTGACTTAGTCAATCTATCAACCACAACCAAAATAGAATCAAACTTCCCCAAGGTCTTGGGAAGACCAACCACAAAATCCATGGCTATTCTTTCCCACTTCCATTCCAGAATTGGCATTTTTTGAAGTAAACCGGCAGGCCTTTGATGTTCGTACTTCACTTGTTGAAAATTTTGACACTTCGCCACAAACTCCGCTATGTCTTTCTTCATGCCCGGCCAACAATAAATTCGCTTCAGATCTCTATACATCTTGGTCACACCCGGGTGAAAAGAATATCACGAACTATGAGACTCTGCCAACAATTTCTCAATTAAGCCATCTACTCTAGGAACACATATTCTTCCTTTAACATAGAGTACACCCTCCGCATCAAGGGTGGTCTCTTGTGCCTTACCAATCTCAATCTTCTCTCTAAGCTCCTCCAAATTCCCATCCTCCACTTGTTTGGTCTTGATCTTCTCCAAGAATGTGGCCTTTACTTCGATACTAGCTAACACCCCACCTCTTTCTGAGATACCCAACTGCATGAACTTAGACTCTAAGGTCTGAATTTCCTTAGCCAAAGGTCTCTTAGATACACTTAAACAAGCTAGACTACCCATACTCACTGCTTTTCGACTCAAAGAGTTTGCCACCACATTAGCCTTGCCCGAATGGTATTGAATGGTCACATCATAATCTTTAAGTAACTCCATCCACCTTCGCTGTCTCAAATTCAAATCCTTTTGAGTGAACACATGTTGCAAACTACGATGATCAGTAAACACCTCACACTTAACCCCATAGAGGTAATGCCGCCAGATCTTAAGAGCAAACACTACCGCTGCCAATTCTAAATCATGCGTTGGGTAATTCCTCTCATGCACCTTCAATTGACGTGAGGCATAAGCTATAACATTATTATCCTGCATCAACACAATACCCAAACCAGAATGTGAAGCATCACAATAAACAATAAAATATTTACCTTCAACCGGTAATGCTAGAATGGGCGCGATTGCCAAGAGAGTCTTGAGCTTTTGAAAGCTCTCCTCACATTTTTCAGTCCATTCAAATGGTATCTCCATTTTGGTCAAGTTAGTCAAGTGAGTACCAATTGAAGCAAAATTATTAACAAATCGACGATAATAGCTAGCGAGTCCCACAAAACTCCTAACTTTCGTCACAGAGCTAGGCCTAACCCAATTCTTAACCGCTTCAATCATTTGAGGATCTACCATTACACCTTCTTTTGACACTACATGCCCCAAAAATGCAACTGATTGAACCAAAATTCATACTTTGAAAATTTAGCATATAGCTTTTGTTTCCCAAGAACACCCAAAACAGTATGAAGATGGTTGACATGCTCTTCTTCACTTTTTGAATAAACCTAAATATCATCAATGAAAACTATAACGAACGAATCAAGAAATGGTTTCAACACCTCATTCATCAAACTCATGAAAGCTGCAGGCGCATTGGTCAAACCAAAAGACATAACCAAAAATTTATAGTGCCTATAATGAGTTCTAAGCACCGTCTTGGGTATATCCTCAGGCCTAATTTTCAATTGATTGTAACCAGATCTCAAATCAATCTTAGAGAAGACTGATGCACCTTGCAATTGGTCAAAAAAATCATTTATTCAAGGCAAGGGATACTTGTTTTAAATAGTGACTCTATTTAATTAATGGTAATCTATGCACATTCTCATACTACCATCCTTCTTCTTAACAAACAAAACTAGAGTACCCCATGGGAAAGCACTAGGGCGAATAAATCCCTTGTCAAGAAGCTCTTGGATTTGAGCCTTAAGCTCTCTTAATTCTGCCGAAGCCATGCGATAAGGAGGGATAGAAATGGGACGAGTACTAGGCTCTAAATAAAAATATATATCTCTATTCGGAGGCATACCAGGCAAGTCATTAGGAAACACTTCACTAAATTCAGACAGCATAGGAATAGACCCAATGGATGGAGCCTGGGGGGGACAACCAAGTCATGTCTAAGATTATGTAAAAGTCAATCATATCCAAAATCACCAAATCAGCCCAAGTTTGAAAACCCATAAACACAATAGGACAAGCACGATAGACATGGGTAACTATGATTGACTCTCCAACTGTGATAGAAACACGAATAGGACGTCAAGAATATCATAAATCATCTCAAAATAAGAGGCAAATCTCATAGATATATATGAATAAGTAGAACCCGGATCAATAACACATTAGCCATCCGGTCACAGACAAGAATAGTACATGTGATCACCGCGTCGAACGCCTCCGCCTCATTCTTGAACGGAAAAGTGTAACATTGAGCCCTAGTATCTTGTCGAGCTACTTCTCTGCCTGGTTGCGCGTTACCCCTACCTCTATTACCATTACCATTTCCTCTACCTCCACGGCCTCACTGATTACCTCCTCGCCCACCTTATGGACGTCCTCTTCCACTATTACCGTTCCCCGGGGGTACCACTGCTCTAGACTGATGCTGCTGCACGAAATCTAACACACGTGGGTGGGGACAATCTCTCCTCACATGCCCAGGTTTACCGCAGTTGTAGCAAGTACGATCAAAAGATGGTCTAAAAAGTACGACACTCTGACTGTCCTAAAAATTATGAGATGGAGTTCCCAAGTAGTTACCTGTAGAGGCGGGCATAGCAGACTGAATTGACTTGGCTGTGAATGTTGGCCTTCCAGACCCCTTACTCAAAACGAATCCTATTTTGGCTATTACCTTCTCCATTACTATGTTCTCATACGCAGGAATACCCCCATTTTTACATAAGAAAGGGGGAGAGCGCCAGGAGAACGTCGAGATGCCATCAGTTTGGGGCCTGGCCATCCTTCATTTGCGGTCGATGTTCCGGCGAATAGATTATATGAAAGCAAAGCCAAGAGGCGATAGTGGCATCGGTCTTCTCATTCCATGAGGAAAAGGTCCGGAATGGCCTATTTTCATGTCTAAATCGGGAGTTTACGGGCTCTGTAGTCTTGGGAGTGAAAGCCACTTGACTGTAAGGAGAGGAGCGGCTGTGAAACGGCGATTCCCCCCTTTCCATTGAAGTAGGGAGGGCCTCCTTCCCCACCATTCCAGCCTATTATTGATAGGGATTTTACCGATGCCCCTTAGAGTAAGAGCCTTGAAAGTTACCCAAATTATTTGCCCTTTTTGCCCATGCTTTAGCTTAACCGTCTCACCTCACCCCCTCCACTTTCTTAACATAGTCTGTGACTTCATTAAAACTCATCCCTGGAGAAGTCATATGAACAGATAATACTTGCAACTCAAAATTCAAACCTCTAATAAATAACCAGATCCTCTCCTCCTCAGTAGTAACCAACTGTGTAGCATAGCTAGATAAAACATGGAATTTAGTCAACATATCATGCTCGTTCCCAGTCATAACAGAACACAACAAAGGACTGAAGAAAGCATCAGTACCTACATTCCCACCCGTCTTGGGCGCAGTGCTAGCAACATGATGATTAGTAGGAGCTTGAGTTGCATGAGCATATGGAAGCACTCCAGGACCAACCAATCCTTTCAAGAATGCCATAATCTGTTGAGCTAACACCGGATCGATGGGAGGAACAACCACAATCTCCGATAGCACCTCTTTCTCTTGTCCATTTTCCTCAACATCTTCAACCTCAATATCCTCTTTTACCTTCTCATTATGCGCATGAGGGTTCTCATTCACAGGAACATTATCAATCGGTAACTCATTCACAGCAGGCACTACTCTCCCAAGGCCTCTACCCCTAGCTCTTCCTGTACCTCTGCCTCGACCACGACCTCTCACTGCAGATTTCTCAACTGGAGCATTGACAGGAGCTACGGGTCTGCCACCGTTATACCTAGTATTAACCATCTGCGGACAAAAGAGTGAAGGAGGTTAGATACCAATTTGAATCGACAAATACCAATTGGAATCAAGTCATAGCACAAAAGGAGATAAGAGAAAAATAGAGAGATTTCCTAAAGTCATATAGCCTCTCGAAGAAAAGTAAAGGCGTCCCCGTACCATTTCGCGAGACTCTATTAGACTCGTTTCGGTACATTGAGATCAATGAACCTAGGCTCTGATACCAACTTTGTCATGATCCAGACCGTCGTAATTGGCACCCACATAACACTCTTGTGGGAGAACCACTACTACAACCCAAACCAAGCAATCAATTTAAAAACTAAGTCATGTAAGTCAAATACTAAGGAAAGAACATGTAGTTTCCATAAACTCTAACAAAAATTCAACAATAACCAAACAGATGCAGAAGAATTAACCTAGAACCTGAAAGTGAATGTACCAAAACATCTAACAAATGATCTAAGTCTAAACAATAAGTTACTAATGAACTAATCAACTAACTAAAACAATTGTCTAAGTCCGCAAATGGTGGACATAGATGAAAGAGAATCCCATGGCAGCCCAGAAGAATTGGCTCACCCTTGAATTCGAAGCGACGATCACTGATCTTCTAAGCAAGGTCTATCAATAGTTGCGTGAAGATGCCCTATACTCAACAAAAATAAGAGGAAGTGCAGAATCAGTACACAACCATAGTTTATTGGTAGGATCACGGGACTATCCCACTAGTGCAACATAAACAAGTCAAACAACATTATAATCACGTACATATATATCAACATATACAATATTATCCACATGAAGAATCAACAATGCATTTCACATTTTATATCACCTCAGTAGTCCTCTCATGGAACCCAAACCCGAACAGTTAGCATGCCGGAACGTGGCTATCCAATCCCATATTTATGCTAGAACGTGACAACCGATCCCATAATTATGTTGGAACGTGGTAATCCGATCTAAGTTAGTTATGCTGGAACGTGGCAATCGGATCCCATTCACACACCACAATCACAAACACAAGTACATCATCAAGATCATACATTTAAGTCATGATTTCATGGAATGATATTTCATCTATCTCATTTACAACAAGTGTGATCGACATTGAAACATTCATACATACACAAGTATCATAATGAAGCAAGAACAAGCATACATCACACAAACATAGAATCATAACCATCACCTACCTCGAAACAAGCTTAAAAGCCAAAGAAACTTTATCCTTACCTTTCCGAATTCGTTCTGCTTGTTCTTGGTCTACAAACAATGAATATAATATGGGAATCAATAAACAATCACTAATTACTCAATTTACTAATAATTCTATGAACGTTAGATCAAACCCATGATCCCAATTATCCAAATTAAGGTTGTTTCCACCATAGAATCTATAAATAAACCCTCCCCTATCAATATTCACCTATCCTATTACATTTTACAGATCAAAAAAGGATTCACGGAGTGAAAAGGTTACATTTAGCCTCAAGAATGGTGAAAAACGAGTAAGAGTCACCTGGGGGTTGTTCCTTAGCTCTTAAAGTCAAAAAGTGCATAATTAGGTCGTTTAGGGGTTTATTAACGAGTTTAAGTCACATTGGGCCCGCTGCAGCGGCCCTTATCCTACTATAGCGTCCCCGCCAAGGCGACCAAAAACCCCGCCCCAGCGGCTTCCGCTTAAAAGTGAGGCCTTCGTCTTTCACCTACAATTTTGAGTCTCGTCGTACTCGCCACATCTGCCATCATTCCACTGTAGCGGCCCCGCCAGAGAGACCAAACTCCCGCCAAAGCGGCACAAACAGAACCAGAAAGTCAATTGAAGGAATTCCAAAATCCCATTTCACAACACGCCTCTAACCCACGACGATCAGAAAATACCCTTTACTCAAAGATTGATTTCGGGAGTTCTACTCACCCAAATTCAATTCTGTAAAGTCGTACTGATTCGTTAACGAGTTATCTAACTACTCATGTAATGAAAATCGAAAACAGCTCACCTGATTGTTACCAGATTTCCCCACACCTCAAGGACTACGATTTCATCCAAATCTGGACAAGGTTGGAAAAATCCAAATACTACGAAAAAGTTTTTCGGCCCCAAATTTTCGCCCGTTGGCTTTTTATAACAACGAGAACAGGTCATTACATTTTCATTCTGATCCTGATACCTATTTTGAGTTGTGACTAATTTGAATTCGCCAATTTTTTTATTTTGAAGGATAAAGTTTTTGTTTTCTTATTTTTCATTCAATGTTTAATTTCCATTTTGAGATCCGGCTAATCTACAGACTTAAATAGTATTTTAACTTACGATGACTTCATTTTCCAGACTCGAATTTGACTATTAAAATATTTACTTTTAACATGTTGATAAGTAGTTTTAATATTTCAATAGGGTATGATATAAATTCATGAAAGGAGAGGACTCTTTGTGATTATTTGTTTAGTTTAAATTACCAAAATAAAGAATAAAGTGATATGGTGTCAATAATATAAAGAATTAAATCACCTTAATTAATAAAAGACTAAATCTATATATTTCAAGAGAGTGAAATTGAAGGTTTAGTAAGGATATAAATATTTTACTTGAAAGATGAATTTGGAATAGTGTCACCTTATAGTGCTTAAATACTTGTTTGATGTGAAATTCTTTATTTATGCAAGGTAGAATAACTTTTCATAGGTGTCAAATTAGCTGAAGATTGCGTCATCGTCACCGCCGCCTACATCTCTTCATCTTCCCTCTTTTAGAAAAGTTTTGGTGTTCACACTTCTAGATATTTCATTTTATTTTTTAGCCTTTGTTTTAGTTTTTCTTTGTTTTATTTCTTTTAACAGGTTGAGTCTTTTTTAGGCCAGCTTATGTAGCGATTTGATTTTGAAATAAAAGACTCTCTAAGCCTCAAACTTTTGTTTTTTTTGTAAAAAAGAGTTTAATAGCTCGACATCGACTTATTTTTAATATGTCCAAGAGGAGGGGGGAGGGGGGAGGGGAGGGTTAAAATCAAAATTTAAAAAAGGCTTGAATATATTTCAAACTTGGCTTGATATACACGTGCAACACGCGTGTCAAAAACTAATTTATCGTAAAATAAGGTCTTACAATTGTTAGAAATGTCAAAACCTAATATATTCAAGAAATTTAAATATTTTGCTTCAACAATGCCTCTTAAGAAAGAGGAAAAAGATCTCTTAAATACAATAACATCAAATTTTTCTAATTTGTCATTTCTACTTTCCAACAACAAATTTGTATATATTTCATTTAATTCGATTTGCTATTATTAATTTTCCAATAGCAAATTTTGAGAAATTTTATTAATGAGAGGCTCATGTTTTTCTTGAGGTTTGACCAACTTGAATTCGTGTCAAAAAGTTCATTTTGAAGGATTAAACTGTTTTTATTCTTAATCGGTGTTCAGTCTCAATTTTGAGATTCGACTAACCTGGAGAACTAAAATGTTCTTTACTAAAATCGATTCCATTTTACAAGCTCTGATTTGAGATTTTTGTACTAGATTTGTACTTACTTTTAATAGTTTGACTATAGTTTTAATATGGAATTTTTACTTAAAACCAAAATTACAAAAAAAGTCTTAAAAGTTTTCAACATGATTCGATATACACGCATGACACACGTGCCAAAAAACTAATTTACAATAAAATAAGGTCTACAATAATTAAAAATGTCAAAAGTCCAATATATTCAAGATATTTTAATACTTTCTTTCAACAATTCTTCTTTAGAAAGAGGAAAAAAAAATACTTTAATTCAATAACATCAAATTGATCCAACTGCACTTTCAAACTTTCCACAGTGAGCATATTTCATTTAATTCAATTTACTAATATTATTATTAATTCCTATTAGCAATTATTTGGCAAATATTATTTATGAAAAGTTACCATGATACTCCTATTTAAATGAGCATCAAAACATTTTTATAGTATAATGTGCTATCAAGTATACTTACTCAACTCTCCCATTCAATATTACTTATATAATTAGAACTATGTTAAATAATTAAGTTTTTTTATTGCAATTATAAATTATAATTAAATTAATTAATTTTTTTTGGCAGAAAAATGTTTTCAAGTGCTTAATCTTAAAACAGTAAGAGAAAGTTGATTGAGGTGAAAAAACTAAGTGTACTTATTGTGGCTAATAATGATATATCTCAAATGTAATACCTCAATATTCAGACTTGGACTTTTACAGCAGAAAATAGAAGAAATTGGTGAACCACGATAGGGTTCATGGACTGTGGTCCGTCGACCTGCCTGCGGTTCAGACCCTCCCAGAAGTGGTGGACCACGCTACCCTTCACGGGCCGTTGATCCCCACACGAGCCGTGGGAAGGCTCGTGAAGGTGAGACAGAGCCATTGTCAGACCACGGAGCCCACAACGGGCCATGGTCTTAATGAAGGGCTAGGTGTGGCTCATCAACCTGAACCAGTAGACCCCAACCCCCAATTGAAGAACCACGATGACCTTCACGGTTCGTGGTCCTTCACACGATCGGTGAAGTGGACCATAGATGGGAGTGCTAGAACTAGTAGAAACTGGCCCATGAACCACAACCCACTTGACATGCCATGGTCCCTTTGACGGTTCGTTAGTGGCTCCGTGGAAGGGCCCTGTCAGCTTTTAAGTTAGGGTCATTTTGGTCTTTTCCCCTATGCATTGGGCATTTAAACTACATCGTTTAATACCTAAAATACATCATTTTACTCAGTTTAAGCCTGATAACTTAGTTAGAACCTAACCAAAATGATTATTCACCAAAATTCATCGATTTTAGAGCAAAAAGAAGGGGAAAGTCGACCAGCCCCTCAATAACAAGCAAAAAATTTTCTTTAGTTCCAGCCTCAAAATCAAAGGATTTCTCCGTAGATTCCGTCACCAGGTATGTGGGATTTCACTAGTGGGTTCCTTTCATCCACTAGGTCCCTAGAATTCAGTTAGATTCTTGATTCTCCATATCTTGTTTAGACCTAGAATTTCTAAATCCTTGGATAATTGTTGTGATTCACCTGTTGTAGTATTTGTAATCAAAATATCATGTTTTTTTAGAATCGTTGTTTAATTCCCAATATTAAACTCAGAACCCTAGTTTGTGTAGATTCTTCTAGTTCATGAAATACACTTGCTAGGTCAGGTAAACAGATAATCATGCTTCAAATTTCAAATGACTCATTGTCAGTATATAAATGTTGCATTCTCAGTTAACATGTCAGTATTTTGAGCTATTCAGTATTCCAATTATATTTCAGTCATATACATATTTAGTTAGGAGTAGACTTAGCACCGAGTTGCACTAGAGTTTAGCGTACCCTTATAATCCTAGAACTACATGCCCCCGTAGGAGTATAAGTCCCCTCTGTTGGGCATAAGATTTAGTGATCATGCCAGCCATGCCTTTATACCCCTTGCAAGGTATATTGGGTCCTCTCGATGGGCCGTATACATCAGACACCACCTTTAGCTCACGTGATTTTATGTCGGTTAATAGTAGCTCCCACAGTCAAACTCTTAGTGCATTTGACCAGGTTTTCAATATATACTTCAGTATTCAGTTCATCATGTCATGTTCCTGATTAGTACTTGGTCATTGCATTCAATTTAGCTTTTTAATTATCTTCTAATTATTTACAATATTGCTTAGTTATGCCTTGTTTCAGCTTATATATGCTTATTCAGATTAGTATCTATATCCTACATGCTCAGCACATTCAAAGTACTGATGCATACTCTGCACTACATCCTTTCATGATGTAGGTTCAGGTACTCAGCATTCAGACTGCGCTTAGATCGATCCTCGATCCGCATTCAACAACTTCAGTGGTGAGTCCTCATACTCCGAGGACAATAGACATGCTTTCATTTTAGTCTTTACTTTCAGTTTTGTTATAGTTAGCTGGGGGGCATGTCCCAGCAACTTAACTCAGTTAGAGGCTTTCCAAACATAGTATTATAATCAGCTTGACTTGTAAAGTTTGATCTTTCATTTGTTATTAAACACTTTTAATGGATTATACATTTAGATTAGTTGGGTATTCCCCATTTTTAGATAACCACTATTTTAGCTTCCGCATAGTTCTTATTTATTTAGTTATCTTTCAGTATGCTTACGATATGCCAGCCATAGGGTTATCTTGGGTTCACTCGTGATCCTAGGTCCCGTGTTACGTCAAGGGGGTAGCGTTGGGGCGTGACATCAAAATTCATAAGTATTATGCCTTCAAAAGTTTGGAATGGAAACATTGGGAGTATGAAATGGATTTATGGCATTCGATATTCATGATAAAACACATATGTGTTTTGATTTAATCCTAATGAGCTCAACTATGCCTATTATGGATGGTATCGAGGTAATTAATTCCTAACTAATTACAATATAATCTTAATTTTATGTGTAATTGTTTACTCGAATGTTTGTTTTAATGATAGGATATGACTCGATGTACACGTGTAACACATGTGCATATATTATGAAAAATTCAAACAACATAACTTTTATCTATGTGTGAACTGTATTTTTATTTTATTGAACATTTTTTTTCAATTACTAGTCAACAAAAAAGCTTCGATCGATGGGGATTGCTACTATGATTGTGGAAAAAAAAATCCATATGACAATGAAGAATATCACAAAGAATTTATGGAAGCAGGGCTTGATGAATGCTATGAGAAGCCATTAATAAAGGAGATACTTTAGAGCCATATTGAGAAAATTTCTAACAATTTTTAGAAGAAAGTCAAAGGATAAAGATAAATTATAGTTCTTATTATAGAAGAAATAATATTATTGAAGAAATAAATCACCTTATTACAAGACTAAAGGTATATAATATAGTACTTCTTTAGTTCTGTACTTGACTTATACAAATATTACTTTCAAATTTGGTGAGTGTTAAAGATGTACTAGTAGAACATATAAATATATGATTATGATGCTATATATCCCTATTATTATGAACTAGAATACTTCTTTTTGTTGGTTTCTCATTCAGAGTGCCATATCTATCTTGAGGTCTGACTAATTTAAAATAGTGGTTAATATATCATGCACCTAATAAGAGCTTTGACTTGTTATATATGGTATAAAATTAGAATTTGTGGGGTTAAAATAACATATTTTATCTATAGTTCTGTTAAATTCATGTACGACAAGTTTACATAGAAAGGTATTGCTGGATATTATGAATATCCATTAGAGGAGAAAGTTAAGAAGGGTACTAAAAAAATTAGTATGAGTAATCTTTTTGTAGGTTTGGATTTTGATGGTAGTATAAAATCTTTTGAATTTTAATCAACGAATTTAGATTTATAAAAGAAAAATTGATTTTATTTCAGGCTTCATTTGCATCATCTAGACCACAAGATTTCTGGCTTAAAAAGATCGATCTTTGCCGCATGCAAACAATAATCTGGACAAGAAAATTAGATCACAAGACTAGATTCGAGTATTTCAAGAGAGTGGAATCGAAGTCTTAGGAAGGATATAAATACTTTATTTTGAATATGAATTTGAAATGGTGTCTTAACGACTTGTTTGATGTGAGATTCTTTGTTTATGCGAGGTAGCAGAACTTTGCAGAGGAGTCAGATTAGCTGAAGATGATGTCGTTGCTGCCGCCACCAACGTCTCTTAATCTTCCCTCTAATAAGTGTTTTAAAAAAGTGTTGTGTCACACTTCTAGATATTTCATTTTATTTTTTTAGCTTTTCTTTTAGTTTTGCTTTGTTTTACTTCTTTAAATGGATATGTAGAGATTTGATTTGGAAATAAAAGATGCTCTAAGACTCAAACTTTTGTTTTTTCGTTTTATATAAAAATCTTAATAATTAGTTTGGTCAGGTCTTCAACATTGACTTATTTTGAGTACGTCCATGGGAGGGAGGAGGGAGGAGGGAGGAGGGAGGAGGGGGGGGGGGGGGGACGAAAATAAATTTTTTTAAAAGGCTTGAAAACATTTCAAACTTGACTTGATATACACGTGCAACACACGTGTCAAA
>JAJOOR010023822.1:0-10417 GCA_036250505.1 Solanum acaule
GAAGACCAGGTAAAAGGATAATGTACAAACCAGCCAATAAATGCCACATTTAGTGCATTGCATTTATATTCCAGTTTTTATTTGGGAGTGGGGGGTTCGGAATGAACCATCAATCAGGGTGCTGAATGGAAGAGTCAAAGAACTTACCTCATTATGTTAGTCTTAAATATAGAGTGCTTATGGTTCTTATCGCTGTATGCCAGGTTCTATAAGTTCAAACATCAAGAAACGAACTAGTTTCTTCAGCCGCCCCTCAATGGCACTGATAAACACATAAGTATAAGAATGTTTGTTCTACCAGGCGCGACAGAGTACTCAACCAAGCATTCAGCTCGATAGATTACTCCCACACCAGATAGTTCTCAGGCGCAAGATTGTCAGCATGCCCCAATGAGAAGGTACTCTCAAATTGAATATCTTGTGGCACCACATCTTTAGACAAAGGGCAGGTTTAGCTATAGCCCAGTCAATTGTTGACAAAGAAAAAACGGAAAAACCGAGTACACTCCATCTCCAATGAACCATCTGACTAAGTTTTCATGAAGTCAACACATACGTTTCACAGCTAGGGACTTAGGCAAAGATTCAAGAGGTTAATACCTAAGAGAAAGGGCAAAATACGATCAAATATTCCTGATAAATAACAAATTTCTGTTTTGCATAGAAATTTGATTGAGAAGACAATGCAAATATGGAAGTCAAACAGCAGCAGAAACACAACTACTTCTCATTTTATTATAAAAGAACTATATATCAATCAATCACTACGCCTCAACGCCAAACTAAGTCATGTGGTTATCATTATTTGTTCCATTTAATTCAAGTCCAGGTATTCATTCTATAACCAGATATACTTCGGCCGAAAGTAAAATAAACAGATCTATATTCAATATGAATAGTCCTTTATTAGATGAAATGAGAGTGAAGAAAGTATTTTAGCAGAAGTGACCGCAATTGCCCAATTATGTTTAGCAAAAACAGCTCTCTTGTAACATCCTTAAGTCTTCTAATCAATGCGGAACCTCTCTGACTACTATTCACAGCTCACCATGACAAACTCAGCTGCTCAAATTATGAACCTCTTCTATTTGATATTGCTTAAGAATATGAACATTGATTTCAAACTTCCATCTTCACGACTAATTTCTCTCCAATAGATTGCAGTTTACACTAGATCAACTCCTTCATACACACACTGATGACAAAACGTGAAATTACACAAGATTTTCAACGACAAAACGTGAAATTACACAGTTACGAAACGATCGTCTAAGAACGAAAATCATATATTGTAAGCTCATAATGTAGATAGCAAAACTAGAACTAACCTCGATGAATACAAAGCAGTATCGAAGCATTTCTTCTTCAACGATTCAAGCAAATGGAGATTTTCAATCAGTTTACACCACAAAATGCATATTAAAATTGTGGCAATTGAAGAGAAAAAGCCAGTTGAAGAGTCAGATCAAACGCAGGCGAATTAGTTCTTGAATATTTTTTCTGGGTTCGTGTTTTGGTTCTTTCTAAAATGCGAGAAGTGTGAAGAGAGAGTGTTTAGAGGTTTTCGATAGTTTTAGAGAGAGTGACAGTCTTCTCTGACAAGTGAAATGAGTATAAGATGACTCTTTTTCTTCAAACATTATCTCTCATAAGAGAGATATTATGCTGCTTTCGCACCCACTAATGGTGGTTCCAATCACCCAATCAATTTATTCCTTTTTTTCTTCCCCGTTTGGTATATATTTAGTTGAAACTTAAAAAAAAAATGAGTTTTGAAGGTTGCGTTGAAAAAAAACTTTTGGAACTTACAAGTTGGATATGCACATATATTTTATTTGAAAAAAATAAAGTTTTTGTGAGTGAAAGTGATATTTTTTCGAAAACAAATTTGACCTGTTTTTAAATCTTGAAAATTCATAACACACGAGAATTAAAAATTCAGGAAAAATTATTGAAATACACGTCTTATGTTTCCCTTATTTTCACTATCCCCTTCTATTTCTAAAAACCTCTAAAATCTCTTATTTCTTTAATGTATCTGAGCTACATATTAATGTATTTGAGTCAGTATTTAATGTATCCGAGCTACATATTATGTATCTGGTTTATTTTATAATGTATCCGAGCTAGTTTTTAATGTATTCAAACTACATATTATGTATCCGGTTTATGTTATAATGTATCCAAGATACTCTTTAATGTATCCGGTTTGTGTTACTTTTTAAGGGATTAATGTAATTACAAATTAAAGAGGGATAGATTGTAATTTCATATTAAAAGTATGTGATTCCTAAAATTTATTCTTAAATTCAAACACCTATTGTGCAAAAGCAAACGCCTCACTAATAATTTATTTGGTTAAACTTTTGAAAACTTAAAAGGTATTTGAGAAAAGAAAAAAATCAAATAATTGAGAGAGCTACTTGAAAAACACCACTCACTTCCAATCTGAAGATTGTGAATTTGAGTCACTAAGGAAGCAAAAAGATGCTTGAAGATTGTGAGTTTAAGTCACGAGGAAATTAAAAAAGTAAGTAAATTTCTACATGTATTTAAAATTATAGGAGAAGAAATCGTATTTCATTTTACAGTTGTGAGATTAAACTTAATGAAGAATCCATAATTCAAATCATTAGATGTTATCTCATTCTTTTGTAGGATTGGGCATTATCATACCTTGAACAGATAGGTCCAATAATGCTTCCAAAGTCATTTTCTTTCCCTTTCACCTCCCCCTCCAATTAAAAAAATTCCAATATTTGTCAATTCTTATTAAAGTAAGTTTTCATTAAAATTACTCCATTGATTTTATTTAATGACCAGAGGATGTTCTTATGAAACTTTTGTTAATTATCATAGTCAAAAGTATTTACTAGAAAAAAAAATAGAATAAAGAATAATTCAGTGTATCAAGCATTTCATATTTATGTAGGGTTCAAAAAAAGATTATAACTTTAAAAGTTATGGTATAAACATGCAAGCCTAAGTGTCTGATTTCACGACTCAAATCCATGACTTAGGATTCAGAAAA
Organism: Solanum acaule; assembly: GCA_036250505.1. Classification (NCBI taxonomy): domain Eukaryota; kingdom Viridiplantae; phylum Streptophyta; class Magnoliopsida; order Solanales; family Solanaceae; genus Solanum; species Solanum acaule. The sequence goes on from JAJOOR010023822.1 coordinate 3,032, forward strand.
AAATCACAACTTTAAAAGTTATTATATAAACAGTTTATTCTAATACAAACATAAATATCTAATTCCACGACTTAAATACATAACGTATGAAGTCCATATCACAATCATACATAGAAGGTTGGAATTGAGAATTAATGTAAAATAGATATTCATAAATGCTAATAGAAGCAACCAAGGAAAACCAAACAATCATATAACTCCAAAGAGGTGATCCAAGTTTTCTTTTTCTAAAAAAAGTAGTTTTAATTTGACTATTTGAAATGATAACATGTATATTTTTTATTATTATTTTATGAAAATATGATTCATACCATTCGAAGTCAAAATATATTTCTAATTTACCTTTTGATATCTTTTTCATTGATTAAAACAAATTGTTTGTTTTGCCTTTTATGTTTGTTACCAAACAAGAGGGGGACTTCTTTTGAAGTTTAAATATATACTCAAATTTGAGTTCTCTCGTACAGATGAGTACTTACCACTCTATCGCTATTCTTATTATAATAAATATGAGTACTTATCACTTTACTATTATTTTTGTTATAATAAATATCGATAACGATTATTAGGGTGAAAAATATATTTTTTTAAATGTTAAGATCCCAAAGTCTAAAGTTGAAACTTGGAAGTATCAATTACAATCTTTTTTTTTCTTTTTTTATAATTTAGAGGCAAACAGATAAGGCTGTGAAGCAAGTGGTAATAAGTTTTAGAATAATTCTGATACTGACATTTTTATTCTTTGTTGGTGACCGAATGAAATGTTGTTAATTATTTAAACCAAGGCACGTCACGTGACCCCACCCTTAAACGTCGGATTAGGACACGACCTCTCACGTGATAAGGACACGTGTCATCATTTTGGTCCCATAATTTTCGTTATAGACAACCTATGGGGCTAATCATAGCGATAAACGATAAGTATAACTTGTGAAAACCAATGTTCGAAGAAGCAAATTCATGAAGATTTGGGGTGTATAATTTGCCAATATTATACTCCATTCGATCTATTTTACTTGACATTTTTATTTAAAATAAAAATAAATATTCTAACATACTTCTTTTAATTAATTTTATTTTATTCATTTTCTATATCAAAAGTAAATATTTCATTTTAATGAATTAAAATAGTTTTATTACTTTTTTATCATTCTATTTTTAATATTTATAACTAAATAAAACAAGTATTAGACAGATTTAAAATTCCACAATATCATCAATAATGTTAGTTTAGTAAAATAAAAATATAATTAATTTTTTTTTAAGGAGGGTGTTCGCTCAAAATGGGACAGGTAATATGAAACGGCTATCACCTTTCATTTTTATTTGTCTACTATATTAAAATGTCTCTTTAAAAAATTAAAAGATAATTTATCACTTAATTCCTAATTTATCATTTAATTAATTTTTGTACACGTATATTCATTCTATACTGGTCTGGGCTAGAATGTCACTATTGTAAATATTCTCCCGGTGTATGTTTGGTATATTTATCAGAATAATAAGTAAGTTTCTTGTTTTTTCTGTGTGTTAGGTAGGTAAGTGAAATTATGATTTTAAAAATATTTATATATAATTTAAATAAATATTATATAAGATAGGGGCAAGGAGGTCAGGGGTGACAAAGTATTGTGGAGATGGAGTGAACCTGAAATATGTTTGATGACAAAAATGACATAATTAATGTGAAATGTCGTTTGTAGAATTTGTTTACTCTATTTTTGTTACTCCTAGTAAAATTGTTTTTCTCATTTTTTTTAAAATTATTTCTCAAAATGTAACCATGCTACACCTCTAATCTATGATTCAAAGAGGGAAACAAAACATAAAAAAAGTAAAATTTGAACCATCCCGCATTGTTGACTTTTATCTCACTTTTAAAATATTTTTTGGGAGTACTGTTCTTTCTCTACTTTCAAAAAAGTAAAGCCACCACATACCTAGGGTACTAGCACAGTAAATAAGTTTAATTATTTCTATAAAAAAAACATTTGATTAGAAAGATTGTGATAGAAAATGATATTAAGAAAGCACGAGTTTGAATATTTCTTCTTGAAGAATCAGTATACAGTTTTAATTTGGAATTTTTCGTACAATAATTTAGTGATTCCCTAAATCATCTTACCCTATATGTGTGTTTGAACATTTTAGTCTTACTTTTAGAAAAAGATTACTTTTCTTTCATTTCTGTCATATAAATAATATACTTTTGAATACATGCATAATTATAATGTGAATGTGAATAGAAAAAGGTTGAGTGTATAAATATATTTGGTCAAACACATACGCAAACCCTTAAAATTGTCTATAAATTTCATTTTGGCACTCTAACTCAACTTTGTTCCATTTTAACCCTTCAATTCCAATTTTTATGTTTCATTTTGACACTTCTAAGTGATGTGGCAGAGTGTATGCATCACACTTTCTCTAAGAGAGTGAAAGACAAAAAGAAGTATTATTTAAAAAAAATAATAACAGATTAACCCTTCAACTCTATTTTTGTTATGTACCATTTAAACACAAAATACTATTTTTATGATTTCTTTATTTCTATATATGCATTTCAACTACAATTTTGCATTTTAAAATGAAAAAGTGGAAATGAAGAACATAAATAAAAATGAAGAAACTTTTTATGTTGTATTCTTAATGACAAGCTTCTTCATTTTTATTTATGTTCTTCATTACCAATTTTTTATTTTAAAAATCAATGTCATATCTTTTTAAAAAAATAATAATAATGGATGAACATCAAATTTTTTAATTTTTTTTTTAGAGTTTCTATACATTATTGTGTGCAAAATAATCGACAAAAGTGTGTTGATTTTCCTTTTAAGATAATTAATTAAATTAAATAACACCACATATTTTTTTCATATCTAATCTATTTGGACTAACTCAAATACCAGCTTTCTAATTTTTCATTGAACTAAATAAGAGACAAAAAAAACTCATGTTCATTGTTAATTAATAACACTATAAAAAAATGTTGAAACTTGATAGAATTCGTTGGGTTGTCATTGATTTTCTCAAGAAAGAATCGATGCACATTCGTCGGTTATTTTTCACGCAAAAATATAGGAAAACACTCAAAAAGAAATTGTTACTTTTAAAAAAAATCAATGATCATCCGTCAATTTGATTTTTTTACAATAACCAGCGGATGAACGAGCATTTTTAAAATGCAAAATTGCAGTTGAAGAGCATATATAGAAATAAAGAAATCATAAAATTAGTGTTTTGTGTTTAAATAGTAAAATATAAAATAGAGTTGAAGGATTAATCTTTCATTATTTTTTTAAAAAAATACTTTTTTTTGTCTTTCACTCTTTTAGAGAAAGTGTGATGCACACACTCTGCCAATTCACTTAGAAGTGCCAAAATGAAACATAAAAATTGGAGTTAAAGGGTTAAAATGAAACAAAGTTGAGTTGAAGTGCCAAAATAAAATTTAGGAACAAGTTTAAGGGTCTGCATATGTGTTTGGCCAATATACTTTTATGTGCATGATTTTCTGCAAACCAAAAAAAAAGGCAATCCATAACATAGACTGGTCCATTTTAAATGAAGAACCACCTAGGAGGGACTAGACAACATGTCAATAGACCTATTACTTTTTTTTTGTGTGTAATCATTGGTATTAGGTATTATTGGCTCTATTAATTTAGATTTGTAGTAAATAAGATCCATTAAAGGGGAAGCGTTGCATACCGTGAGCTTCTCCATTTCTAGAACTGGAACCGAAACCTCATGGCTAATCATTCATCTAATCACACTCCTTGATGGGGTCAATTAATTGACCTGTACCTATTCCCATGCTAGTGAAATTTTCAAATCACAAGAAATAATAACCAATTTATGTGAAAGAAAGAAAAGCAGTGGTCCAAGCTAAGGTGCATGCGGCCAAAGAAGAAGCTTTTCAACAACCATCAAAACTAAAGAAAATAAAAAAGTGAAGGCAAAAGCATACCAAATCTCATGGGCCTACTAGAGGGTGGTGATCCTAAATCCTTCACTTTTTCAACTTTTTTCAAGTTCTGAGCACACAACAAAAGATTATTCAACAATATATGTTCTCTTTAATTCAGTGAAAGAGCAAAACTTGAGAATTTACCTTAACATTATTTGGACTTTGGAGGATATAACCAGTCTTTAATCAACATGTAACCATTGTTGGTATAATTGTTACTATATGGCAGCAACTGTTTTAAGCTTGGGTCATTCTAAGGTATCAAAACCACATATTTTTTTCTTTCTTTTTTGCATCTTAACTGGGTGTAGCAAGTTGCATTTTTTTTTTTTTAGAATAAGGTGCTTTTTTCGCCAGGAGACGAAACAAACAAGAGGAAAGTAACCCAGTAAAGTACAACAAAAGTTAATCTACAACCGTATAACTATCTTTTTTATGACAGTCAGATCAAGATGCTCTTTTCATTTCAGCAACACACTTTACACTAGCATACCCCCAAAATCCAGACACAAAACAAGTGACTATCACTTTGAATCCATCTGTTCAATGCCTTGGCAATACCACCTGCTTAGATGACTATAATAAGCCTCCACAAAGATGGCTGAGCAAACTCCAAGCTTTCCTTCTTTGACAGTCTTCAATCAGTCGAGATTAGAACTAACATGGTGTTATCAGCATATGTATGGGATTAAAGGGCGCACTCTTCACACAATTCCACATTTGTATTTACAGTATAAAAGTAAACCTTCCATCTACAGAACTATATTATTTGATAATGAGCTGATCACAGGAACAAGGATACCCACAGCTCCGACAAAAAGACTCCATAAGGTACACCAGCTGAAAATTGTGGTGTATATATGTCACTGACACGACTTTCTACCTTCTTGCTCCTCCTCCAGCCATCTTCGATTTAGTAAGTTCAAGGCTACTTTAGCAGTATATAGCAGTTTTTATATCACCCTGGCAAGTCAAAAATTCCATTAAGCCCTTCAAATCCTTATCTTTGCTCCATCAACTTTGCTCATACATGATGTGTCAACAAAGAGAGCTCCAGCCACTAGACATGCACACCTTATATGGTAAAAACCAAGCATTTCGCTGCAGAAAAAACAGATAACACAATTGAAGACTCCACCAAAAGAAGAGTTCCATAAGTTAATTTCTTAATTAAAACTTTCACATGGATGTTTTTAAAATACCCTGAGTTCATTGCCCTTCTTAATAATTTCTCATCACGTGTATGCTTTTAAAATACCCTGAGTTCATTGCCCTTCTTAACCCCCCCCCCCCCAAAAATAAATAAAATGAAGGCAGTAATCGCTCAAGAGTCGACAGTGTTTGAATCGATTAACCTGCTAGATTGCACTCAGGCAAAAGATATAGGCCAGGCTTTTACCGCCAACACTTTTAGGCAAAACCAAAATAAGTAGATAATAAAGTATATCCTTGTGACACTATAACATTCAAATGACTGACTGCTGTGGTAATCCACAACACTTTGATGCCAATCATTTATTCATCTGTTAAGCAATTTCTTGGATACATTTTCATCTATCAAATATTTTCGTGCAATATCAGGAAAATGAAAACCAGAAGTCCTTGGAGACAGAAACGAACAGCCAATTTTAAAGCTTACCGTTAGAGACAAAACTAAGTACCAGAACTTGACTTTTGGACCCACACTTGTTTCTGCATTAAAATCATATAACCCATGTGAGCAAATTAGTAAATAACAAAAGAAAACACAACCGCATACACTAAAATATGGAACATTGTAAAACAAAAGGCATACCTCATGGGTACCATAGCTAGAAGGACCTCCCCTTCTTAAGGATTTTCCTTCCCCTACTGAAATTCCATCGTCCCTCATACCACGACGACCACCATGTTTATAAGTACCTAGATCCATCAAATAAAGCAAAAGTGATCAAACAGGTCCCACTGATGAAAAGAGGGAAAAGACTATTAAGCATATCACTTCACATATAGAAAAGAATCACAAAATTCCATGAACCATAAACATAACTAACCGTTGTCAAAAGAAGAATGAGAATTACGCCCACTTCCCATGGGTCTGAACTCCGCACCACGAGCATTTGCCAGACAATGTTTGGTTTCACCTTGACTTCCTAAAGAAATAGTAAAAAATAGAAAGGTTTCCCCAAAAGAAAAAATCAGGGAAAAGAAAACTTAGTGAACTCCAATACATGTCAATTTTAATAAAGAGATTTTTTTTTTTTGAGGTAAGTACCACTCTTAATAAAGAGATATAAGAAATGACAAATATACTCTTTCCTATCCAGATAGAGATAAGAGATGAGAGATGAGAGATGAGAGACGAGAGAATAAAAAGCAGAAAAGCCCCCTTTCAACCAAGATCTACCATCTGGCGGAAATGTCAAAACAAACTAAACATGACTGATACTAGTGAACAAACCTTCAACAAAATCTGGCACTTCGGAAGATTGAGAGGCAGATGAAGATAAAGATTCATCACTAGCATGTAAACTATCAGAACGACGAAGAGGAGTCCAAACACCACGATCAGGCCTATCCCTGATCCTAGTGCGTTTTTCCTGTTTCTCAGTGTGGACAACATGCAAATCAGCTCCAAGAACCTTATCTTCATTAGCACCATTAGTTTCTCTCTGAAACAACTGGACACTTTGTGGCCTAGGAGGCTTTTTGTCCTTATCCACCCTGTGTTTTTCTTGTTGGGATGCAGATGGGGCCTGATTTTGACGAGCATCCTTGAGAAGAATACTTCTAATGATTCTTCCACTTGCCTCACGACGCTGGTTCTGTTTCAGAGCAGATGAAGTTATTGTAATAATAAGTGCCACATTGTCCTGAATCAGTGAACCACTACAAACCTATATACGAAAGAAACGTCTGGCAAGTATAAAGTTTTTTTTGATAAAGGTAACTTTATATTCACATCAAACTCATCAGCAAAACCTGATGAGGTGGAATTTACAGCCCCTAGGGGGTAATTTCAACAGCCAAAACTGGGCAAAATCTTTACAATTGAGCTATAAAATCCACTAAACTATCTACCTCTCCCCACCAAATCTTGTTTACACCAAAAATACAGCAGACTCAAGCTCTGGCAAGTATAGAGTTTCAGAAATATAAACTGAAAATAATCTCCCAGGAGACATTTTTCGGGATGAACAAATCCATATTATTGATTAAGACCGAGTTGGTGTTAAATATATTTAAGTGGTGAATACAAATTATCGTTACACATCAAATGAAATAAGCTAACTATCTACACAACAAGGGACTCCCCTCTACATCAGAAAACAGATGAAAAATAACAGAACTTTGTGAACCGCTCAATAGACAATAATAATATTAGCAAAAAGTAGCAAGACACAAGCTTTGGGGGGGGGGGGGGGGGGGTGAAACCC
>JAJOOR010023823.1:0-22761 GCA_036250505.1 Solanum acaule
CCAAGGGTTACTTGAGGTGGATGGTTTAAGGTGAAGGAATGGGTTATGTGTGGAGTATGTGCTAAAGTGGTTAATGACTTGTATGTTGGTTATGGTTGAGTATTGTGACTCTTATATTTGTAGTTTCATGAAGTTTTACCAGATGGCATAAAAGCATGATTCTCCTATAAACGTCCCTTCTAGCATGTTTTTGCATGGTTTCCATACTTAGTACTTAATTGTGCTAACCCCTTTCTTTCCTGTTTGACTAAAGTGTAGGGATTTGGAGTTGTTGATATTCTATGGTTGATGGATAGGTTTCTAAGTGTCTGAAGATGAAGACTTGGTGAGTCCTCATATATTCATGGACAATACCCGATATGTTCCTTTATGTCTTGTACTTTTGTTTAAGTTGTGTATGGGCTTAGTCCCAAATGTTGTACTCTAAAGTATTAGATGGTTTTGAGACATCATGTATAGAGTCTAGAAAGTCTTCTGCTTGTTATTTAATGAAAGTATCTTCGTGTGTGAAGAAAGTTTTTAATTCCTTATCGTTTTTAGTATCTATGCGATGAAAGTCTTCCGTTTTCCTTTTCGAATCTAGCTTGCATACTTGTGATGATGATCCTATTTTACTTTAACATTACTGAGCTAATAGAAGTTAAAGAAGTTATTTAATTGTATTTTTAAGGTTGTATATACTCATGAACAAGTTGAGGACCTTGAAACGGTTGTTGGTCTACTGTCTGAACTCGCAAAGTTTTGTTGGACTATTTCTTTGCTAAAGCACTGAGATTTGTGTATAAACTTGTACTTGCACTCTTTTAACTGCGGGAATATTTGAAATTTGATCTTGGTACCTTGGCTACCTCTTGTCACTTTGCTTTGTCATGTTAGTATGCTTTAAGAAGTTAAAGACGCTCATGTAATTCGCCCACTTGTACAGACTGTTTGATCACCTAGCACTCTTGTTGGGACCTTGTCCTTCTTTTGGCTGTGACTTTGTCACTCTTGGCGTGCCTCTTGATTCGGATCATTTGCCATCTTGACTCTGGATTTTTAGTCCATCTTATGAATGGAAGCTGTCCATTTTAAGTACGAATTAGAAAGCCATTTTAATATGGTTCTTGGTTCTCTTGATTATTAGGCTTTGACCCTTCTTGATATAGAGCATCGACCCTTCTTGATACTTGCTTGTGCTTGGTGTGACGACATGATGTATATATTGGGCGAGCCTTGTTATTGAATCTCTTGGAAATTGGTGCTATGAGCATGCTTGACACATGGATCTTTAAATGTAGAACTTGATGCCCTTAATGTGAACTATAGTTACTTGATAAGTTCTACACCGTGTATGTAGTAGTATGGGATGTTATCTACATATGGCATGAGTAGCCTTTGAAGGTGCTAAAGTGAGTTCTCTAAGTCTATATGACTAAAGTGTGAAGTCCCCTAAATGCATGAATGTATCCTAAATGACTTTAAAGAAGAATGTTGACTTATTGTCTAAATGATTTGTTGAATGAATCGCTTATATTAATGAAGTGAGTTACTTAGTATGTTACCTTGAAGCATGATGGTTCTTATCTATAGTAGCCTTGAGGAAACACTTAGGTCTGTATGAAGAGGTTGTATGGGCGGCCATTTCATGTCTCACTCAAGTGTGTCTTAGGGTAACTTTAGAGAAGGGTCCTTGGATGATGAAACGAGTTGCGTGGTGTAAATGTTGAGTATGTCTATAATGTGGTTAATGTCTTATATGTTGGTTACGTTCTATAATTTGTCAATGTTCGTGAAGTTTTACGAAAATGGCATAAGGTATGACTTTCAACCAAATGTCTTTTTTAGCATGTTTTTGCATGGTTTCCATACTTAGTACTTAATTGTGCTAACCCCTTTCTTCCCCTTTTGAATAAAGTGTAGGGATTTGGAGATGTTGATATTCCATGGTTGATGGATAGGTTTCTAAGGTGTTTTGAAGATGAAGACTTGGTGAGTCCTCATAAATTCGAGGACATTAACCAACGTGTTCCTTTATGTCTTGTAGTTTTGTTATAGTTTTGAGTGGGCTTAGTCCCAATGTTTTATTCAGGCATTAGATGGTTTTGAGACATCTTGGATAAAGTCTAGAAAGTCTTCTGCTTGCTATTTAATGAAAGTATCATCGTGTGTGAAGAAAGTTTTAAATACTTCTCTATTTTTTTTTTAGTATCGTATGCAATGAATGATCCATGAGGCTTGTATTTGACCTCTTCGAGATCGAATACGCCAGTTACGACTAGCGGGTGCTCTCGGGTCGTGACAGGGATCCTTCATTGTTGATTATTCTTCCTTTCAAGGAGCTCAATCCAAATGTTTTCAAAGTTCTTCTAAAAACACAAAAACCCTAATTTCGATTCTAAACATGGGTTCTTGCATTAAATGATTTTTTATGATGATTTATGCTATTATTAATGTTTATTGATGGTTTTAAGAAAGAAAACTCCATGAACCCATGTCTTTCCAAGTTTTCTAAATTTGGCTTATGAAGAGAGTTTAATGTTTATAATTGAATGATGATGGAATTACGCTTAGATTGATTTGAATAGTTGTTTCCTATTATTATATATGTTTATCTATTGTGAATTGTTGAAGAATTGAGGAATGGTGATTGTGGCTTTGGAAAAAGTGGTAAGTTGACCTAACTTCATTGTTAATGTAGAATTGATGTAGAATTGTGATAGATTGATGTGTGATCCACTTATGGTGGAGGTGCTTATATGTTGAATGTATTGTGATTATGGCCTTGAAGGCATTGTATGAGAAAGTTGAAGTGTTGACATGATATCATATATGTGAATGTGATGTGAAGGATTTGAATGAGAATCTAATGATATAAAGGTAATCATGTTCTGAATGTAAAGATGTTCAAGTGACCTCAAGGTGATCTTGTATAAGTTGTTATTGTATTGTGATTAGAAGTATGTCCTCTCTTAATGTCCATATGTGATGTTGATGGAATGTGAAGGATCTCTATAATGTTATGTATTTCTTGAATTGGTAGACTTAGGTGCCTCTTCTTGATACATGGATGTTATGGAATGTAATCTCTTGACTTGGTAGGCTTAGGCACCCTTCTCTTGAGTAATGAATGTATCTTGACTTGATGTCTTATTGTATTGAATTGGTAGACCTTGAGTTGGTGCCTCTTCAATAATGAATGAATGTCTAGAATCGGTAGACCTAAGTATGGTTCCATTCTATGAAAGATTAATGAGGCTTCTAGGCTATGTCTTGAACCGGTAAACCTAAGTATGGTGCCCCTTCATGATCAGTCTAGACCCCTAAGTAATTGAAAAACCTTGAAGCGGTAGACCTTATGATGGTGCTTACTTCTAGTGTGAAATGATAGCATAGAGGCGGTGGGCCGGAACGGTAGAAAACCCTCTCTAAGAAAGTCAATGAACTATCCTTTATGAATCTTGATCGGTAGATCCTTGTGATGCCCTTCTTGGTAGAAGTACTATGGGTCGGCTAGACTTAGTGATGGAGACCTCTCTAGTACATACATGTGAATGATATTACTCTATGGGAACTAAGGCAAAGCACCGAGTTGATATGGTTAAGAAGGTAGCCCTCTCCGAGAATGAGGTTAGGGTACAATGAACTTCTTTGGATATCCCCTAAACCATGTGCCTACATGGGATGTGTATTAGTTCTACCCTTGGCAAGTAGAATATCTTCCACGGTGTGGGGTCTTATGACACCGGATTCCATGCCTTGCTAGTATGGTCTATGTCCGTTAATGCATATTCCCATCATGTGGGATGTGCACTCTAGTTATTGGATATGTTCTACAAAGTGTAGGTGGTAGTATGGGATGCTATCTACACATGGCACTAATTGGCCTAGAAGATGCTAAAGTGAGTTCCCTAAGTCTAAATGACTATTAAGTGAAAGTCCTCTAAATGCATGAATGTGTCCTAAATGACTCTAAAGAAGAATGTTGACTTGTCACCCCTTTAAATATGTTGCATATCTCTCTTATATTAAGGAAATGAACTATTTAGCATGTTGTATTGAAATGTAAAGGTTCTTGTCTTGGGTAGCATTAAGGAACACTTAGGTGTGCTTGAAGAGGTTGTATGGGCATCCACTTCATGTCTTAATTAAGTGAGTCTTAGGGTAACTTTAGATAAAGGTCCTAAGATCATGAAATGATTTGTTTAGAATAGGTTTATGTGTTGAATGTTAGTACTAGTTGTGCATGATGGCTTGTAAAATGAAGCATGATAAGTGGTAAGTTCATGTTTGGTGGCCTTAGGTTGATGTTTTAGTGTGGATGGTGGTATGGGATGCTATCCATACATTGCACAAAGTGTTGTCCAAGGGTAACTTGAGGTGGATGGTTTAAGGTGAAGGAATGGGTTATGTGTGGAGTATGTGCTAAAGTGGTTAATGACTTGTATGCTGGTTATGGTTGAGTATTGTGACTCTTATATTTGTATTTTCATGAAGTTTTACCAAATGGCATAAAAGCATGATTCTCCTATAAACGTCCCTTCTAGCATGTTTTTGCATGGTTTCCATACTTAGTACTTAATTGTGCTAACCTCTTTCTTTCCCGTTTGACTAAAGTGTAGGGATTTGGAGTTGTTGATATTCTATGGTTGATGGATAGGTTTCTAAGTGTCTGAAGATGAAGACTTGGTGAGTCCTCATATATTCTACGACAATACCTAACATGTTCCTTTATGTCTTGTTGTTTTGTTTAAGTTGTGTATGGGCTTAGTCCCAAATGTTGTACTCTAAAGTATTAGATGGTTTTAAGACATCGTGTATAAAGTCTAGAAAGTCTTCCGCTTGTTGTTTAGTGAAAGTATCTTCGTGTGTGAAGAAAGTTTTTAATTCCTTATGGTTTTTAGTATCTATCTGATGAATGAATGCTAAGAGGACCTTCGAGAGGTCGAGTACGCCGGTTATGACTAGGGGTGCTCCCGGGTTGTGACAGGAAGGGAGAAAAATTTATGCCTAGAGGTCAATTTGTCTCTTGAATTAAAGCTAGGAAGGTGATCTCCAAAGGATGTATTTACCATCTTGTTAGGGTGAGGGATGTTGAATCTGAAACCCCTTCTCTAGAGTCGGTTCCGGTAGTGAATGAGTTCCCAGAAGTTTTCCCCAATGATTTACCCGGTATGCCTCTCGAGCGGGAAATAGATTTTGGCATTGACCTTTCTCTGGATAGGCAAACTATCTATATTCCTCCTTATAGAATGGCTCCGGTAGGGTTAAAGGAGTTGAAAGATCTACTAAACGATTTGCTAGACAAGGGTTTTATTCAACCAAGTATCTCTCCATGGGGTGCTCCCGTGTTGTTTGTTAGAAAGAAGGATGGGTCTCTTAGAATGTGCATTGATTAAAGTCAATTGAACAAAGTGACCATGAAGAATAGATATCCTCTTCCGAGAATTGATGACTTGTTTAACCAACTTCAAGGGTCTAGTTATTTCTCTAAAATTGATCTTTGTTCGAGTTATCAACAATTGAAGGTGAGAGAGGTTGATATTCCCAAGACGGCTTTTCGAACAAGATATGGTCACTGTGATCTTCTAGTAACGTCCTTCGGTTTAACTAACACTCCGGTGGTGTTCATGGACATAATGAATAGAGTATTCCGACAATATCTTGAAATGTTTGTGATAGTGTTTATCGATGATAGTTTGATCTATTCAAGGAGTGAGAATAAGCATGTTGACCATTTGAGGGTTGTATTGCAAGTTCTTAAGGACCTTCATCTTTTTACGAAGTTTAGCGAGTGTGAGTTTTGGTTAAGGTCTATACCATTGCTTGGTCATATTGTGTCAAGGGTATTGAGGTAGATCCCAAGAAGATGGATGCGGTCAAGAGTTGGCCTAGACCTCTATCTCCTTCCGACATTAGAAGCTTTTTGGGTTTGGCCGGTTACTATAGGAGGTTTTTTGAGGGGTTTTCCTCCATTGCTTCTCCGTTGATGGCTTTGACTCAAAAGAAGGCTAAATTTGTGTGGTCGGAAGCTTGTGAGGAAAGTTTCCAAGAGTTGAAGGATATAATTACTTCCGCTCCGGTGTTGACCTTACCGGAGGGTACAAATGGTTTTGTGGTGTATTGTGATGCCTTTAGAGTTGGGTTGGGATGCGTGCTTATGCAAAATGGTAAGGTGATTGTATATGCTTCAAGGCAACTGAAATTCCATGAGAAGAATTATCCGACCCATGATCTTGAATTAATGGTGGTTGTATTTGCCTTGAAAATATAGAGATATTATCTATATGGGGTGCATGTTGATGTGTTTACCGATCACAAGAGCTAAAAATATGTATTTAGTCAAAAGGACTTGAATCTTCGCCAAAGGAGATGGTTAGAATTATTGAAGGACTATGATATGAGTGTCCTTTATAACCCTGGCAAAGCTAATGTGGTAGCGGACGCTCTTAGTAGATTGTCCATGGGAAGTGTGGTGGCTCATGTAGAGGAAGAAAAGAAAGAGTTGGTTCATGATGTGCATAGGTTGGCTCAGTTAGGTGTTCAACTAGTGGATTCCACCAAGGGTAGTGTGATGGTCCATAATGGTTTCGAATCATCCTTTGTAATGGATGAAAAGTCTAAACAAGGCCTTGATCCTATATTAGTTGAGTTGAAAGAGTTGGCACTCAAAAAGTCTGTTGAGGCTTTCTCCCAAGGGGGAGATGGGGTTCTTAGGTACGAAGGTTGGTTATGTGTTTCGGATGTTGATGGTTTGAGGGAGAAAATTCTAGAAGAATCCCATAGTTCTTGGTATTCTATTCATCCGGGAGCAACCAAGATGTACTGTGATCTACAGGAAGTCTATTGGTGGAATGGTATGAAGAGAGATATTGCGGTATTTGTAGCCAAATGACCGAATTGTCAACAAGTTAAGGTTGAGCATCAAAGGACGGGAGGCCTATCCCAAAATATACCAAATCCCACTTGGAAGTGGGAAGAGGTGAATATGGATTTTATTGTGGGTTTGCCTCGCACCCGAAGGTAACATGATTCTATGTGGGTCATTATAGATCGGATGAAAAAATTAGCCCACTTTGTCACATCAAGGTTTCTTTTTCGGCTGAAGACTATGCAAAGTTGTATATAAGGGAGATAGTGAAGTGGCATGGGGTTCCTTTGTTTATTATTTCGGATTGGGGTACTCAATTTACTTTACACTTTTGGAAGTCATTCCAAAAAGGTCTTGCTACCAAAGTTAAGTTTAGCACAACTTTTCATCCCCAAACCGATGGTCAAGCGAAAAGTACCATCCAAACATTAGAAGATATGTTGAGGGCATGTGTTATAGACTTCAAGGGTAATTGGGATGACCATTTGCCATTAATAGAGTTTGCCTACAATAATAGTTATCACTCAAGTATCGGTATGGCTCCTTTTGAAGCCTTGTATGGTAGGAGATGTAGATCTCCGATTGGTTGGTTTGAGGTAGGTGAAATCGCTTTGATAGGTCCCGACCTAGTTTATGAGGCCATTGAGAAAAATTGGCTTATTAGAGAGACGTTTATAACAACTCAAAGTAGGCAAAAGTTTTATGCCGATGTGAGAAGAAGGGATCTAGAATTTGAAGTTGATGATTGGATCTATCTAAAAAAATCTCACCTATGAAAGGTGTGATGAGGTTCGGCAAGAAGGGGAAACTTAGTCCCCGGTATATGGGCCCATATCAAATTTTGAAGCGTTTTGGGAAAGTTGCCTATGATTTACATTTTCCAAATGATTTGGCTTATGAGGACATTCCGGTAGAGATCCTAGACCGAAAAGTTAAAAGGTTGAGAAACAAGGAAATAGCTTCCGTAAAGGTTTTATGGAGAAATCATCTAGTTGAGGGTTCTACTTGGGAGGCCGATATGAAGTCCCGATACCTTCATCTCTATCCTTCTACTCCTATTCAAGCTTGAGGAAAGCAGCTCCTCTTGAGTTTGTGTTTTGGAGTCATGTGTGTTATATGTGCTTTTCCATGATTTCCTTATGTTATGCATGTTCTTGATGAAATTCATGTATACTAAGAAAATGAGTTTTCATGATTGATGTATTCCTCATGTTGTTGTGCATTTAGTGTGAGTTGCATATTTGACTTCATGAGACGGGTTGATGAACATGCTTTAGTATGCTTTTGAGAGAATTGCATATTGGCTCAATGATATTGTGTTGAGCATGCTTTTAGTTGGAGAAGGTACTTCCTCCTATGAATATGAGAAATAATGAGTTGTCATGCATAATGGTTTGTTAGATATAGTTCCTACTTCTTTGTGTTGCATTGATTAAGTTTGAGATGGAGTCGAAGTTTCCTCCTTTAAATTGTGCTTTATTTTGATGTTTCATGCAAGATGGGCTACTAGTTTTGAGTCTTCAATTCCGAAGGGTGTCTAGATCATCATTCGAGGATGAATGTTCCCAAGGGGGAGATAATGTAACATTCCGGAAACTAGTAGGTCAAACTATAGCTTGACGTGAGGGTTAGAGTCGCAAATAACTCCCGGTACTCAATATATATGTTTTTGGGCAAAAACGTCAAGGTACGAACCCCCAAAGGACCAACCATGGGTCCTTGAGGAGGACCCTTCAATAGTGGCAAAAATTGTGCCTGGGCAGTCCACCCACGAGGGGGAACCATGACCAGTAGGTGGACCCATGCCTCTTGGGTGAGGCCGCTGGTCGGGGCCCCAGGAACCATGCCCCAGAACCCCTACCACGGTTCACCAGCACGGGTTGTGGGTCCTACCACGGTCTATCAGCGGTGGGCGTGGATGGGGCCTGGGAACTGCCATTTGACAGTTATACTTAAGGGTGTTTTGGGGTTTTCCATTTTAATTAAATATTAAGTGATGTAGTTTTAGTCTATTTTTAAACACTTATATAAAAATTTTAAGTCACTAAATTAAGTCATCTTTATCATAATTCCAAATTTCCAAAAGAAAGACCCAAACCCTCTCCAAAAATCCTCTCTCTAGAACTCCAAGGAAGAAGAAGAAAGGTTAAGCTAGGGTTGAAGGATCAATCTTTTCTACTCAATTTCGTGGGGATTATTCACGAAGGTATGGTAGCTCTTTATCCATGGGTAAACTTCACCCCTGGAGCCCCTCCAAAACCCCCAATTTCAAAGCTAGAAATTTCAAAAGCTAGGGTTTGACTTCAATCTCATGGATTCCTTTCAAACTCCATTTTAATGATTGGATTATGAATATATTGATGATTTGATATGATTTTATGTTGAATTCCCCAAGAATCCATGAATTCCCCTATTTTCCCAGTTTGGATCTCAAAGTGTGGGTATTGATTGATGCAAGTAGAATATGATAGAATTATGCATGTAGAAATTGAACTACTTGAATTATGTTATTATCCATGTCTAATATAGTAATTCTAGATATGTTGATGGATTATGATCTATGGTACTTGAAGGGCAATGTATGTGAATTATGCATGATTATGAGATTTATGTATATGATCTAAGAACACTTTGAGAGTAAAGTGAATATGATTATGATCTAGTTGTTATGTTGTTGGAGGTTATCCTCATGTACACACTTATATGAATATGATATGATATGAAAGGTTTTCTCACAATATGATGATTCTAAGGTTGAAAGGCTATTCTCACCTATTGAATCTATGAACTCTAGTATGATTAGGCAAGTAGGACAACCCCTTTTTGGTGTGAGGTAGACACTGGATTCCATGATAAGCTCACATGGTCTATGTCGGTTAAGGTTTATTCCCCTTTATGATAGTATGAACAAGAAGTTGAATTATGAACTATAGTTACTCAAGAAGCTTTACTTAGTGTGGGTGGAATTATGGGATCTTATTCATGCATTGCACAAGCAAGCTTTAAGGGTATTTATGATATGTTCTTCTTATGAGATGACGATTTATGAGTTGATTATGCTTATGACTTATGCTTCTCCATTATCATCCAAATGATGCTTTAATTTCGCAAACTGCATACATTCAACTAAAATGTCCCTTTTTAGCATGTTTTCAAGGTTTTTATGCATGGCTATCATACTTAGTGCATTTTTGTACTAACCCATAATTTTATACATTTTCCACAAGTGTAGGGTCCGATGTTTAAGGTGATCTTCATTGTATTCAAGCTTGGATTCGACTATTCTCCTTGCTTGTGGTGAGTGCTCATGGTTCGAGGAAGGATGATATCTTTGTAGTTCCTTTTTCATTGTATTAGTCTTTTGGATTATGTTGTAAGGGTTGTGACCCTATTTGATTCAAAGATTTAAATAGATGGCTAATTGAGACGAGTCTAGACTTCCGCTATCCTTTAAGAAAACTTTGGACTTGAAAATGTGTTTTACTCTTTATTGTTCTTTACTTATGTTATGATATGCCAACTGGCTTACATGGTTTCTTTCGGGGTTCTATGTGCCTTGTTACGTCTAGGGGTTACCCTTGGGTCATGAAGAAAATAGACTTTTCCCTCAAACTACAAAATAGAAGGGCTATGAGGAGGGGTCATACTTGCGACACTCTGTGTGTTAGTAGTTGAAGGGATTCTAGCACCCTCATCAATAGGTGCTCACTCTGGTGTAGGGACTATGTCAAGGCATCTACTATCCGCAAGAGATGGTGGTCTACTAGGTAAGGCTCCAGACCTCATTGAATCACGTTGTTGATTCTTCGAAGCTTCATTCCCTTTAGCAGCTCTCCCAGATTCTCTCCTAGCTTTCTTCAGCATCCTCTTCTCTTCATTTGAAGGTTCTTCATGGTGATCCGATTCAAGGTCTATATCATTCCCCTTGCCTATTCCTATCTCAGGACTTGCCAAGTCACCCCAAATATCTCCAACTGGCTGGGTAATCGGAAGAACGCTAAACATATTCATCAATGAATCTGGTACAAGTGGTGGAGGAAAAGTGACTGGCTTATTAACCAGTTTTATAATCTCAACTTTCATCGGAGTCATATGTGCATACAAAGAGGCACCATCTACATGAACCAAAGCCTTTAGCCAGCTATTGACATGAGTCTCTAATTTATCCATCTTGTTCCTCGGCATAAACACTTCCTGTTGGAGTTCCTGGTGTAGCCACTGCTCCACACTCTGAACCTGACCCTAAACTACTTATGGTTGTTTGTCAACTACGTGATCTAGTATGGACTGAGTCTGCCTCGGCTTCGCTACCAGTCTCTCAAGAAATGTGGTGGGCAAAGAAACAAAAGTACATGTAGCTGTTGAAGGTGATGCTGGTGGAGGTTGCACTTATGAAGCTGCTTGGGGCTTCCCCCTTTGCTTGCTCACTGCCTCCCTCAGCTAGGAAATGATCAACTGGAACATGTGGTAACATCCCCATAGGTGTTGCAGATCTTGCTCTCAAACCATATAACTAGTTCGCCACATTTTTTATCTTAGACATCGTGGTGACCTTTTTCGCCTCAACATATCTGTCCACCAATTTGTTAGGCGAAATATTGGCATGCACACACACTCCTTATCAGTCAAGGAAATGACATAGGAGCTCTTTCATTCAGGAAGCGATCTCTCATCTCAGTAGCAATAATCCGCCCAGCACTCAATGCAATACTGGCGATGATGTAAGTTACTAAGGAAGCTTATGAAGGCGATAATGTGTTGTTGTTCACTGTTGGCTGCAAATATGCACGGACAGTTGCCCACTAGACTTTTTTTTTTAAATGTCAAGGATTCCTTGGTGATGAGCACATATGGGTTGGCTACCCATGCTACTGCCTCACCGTTAGTTGCAATCAGCCCCGCAATCCATTTCATGATAGTCTCCCGAGAAACTTGATCCTCCATCTCAGTTTCATTGGTCACCAAACGGTGGTGACCCTCATTTAGACCTACAAAAATAGGTGTAGTGTAATCTGTACCATGTAGAAACTTGTTGATTGTGGTCTCCGAAATGCCAACCTTCTCACCCCGAACAAGCACCTCTGTTGGTCCTAACTTTGTTGTTGCTGCTTTATTTCCCTTCTTGGTGGATTTTGTAGTTTCCAAATTCAGTAGTAAGGCAGCATATGAGGAAGAGAATTCTTTGGTCAAGTGTTAGGCAAACTCTCCTGGCTTTTTAGTCATCCATCCAAACTGATGTCGCTGGAAGAGGGAGTAAATATCTGGAAAAACATGCAGGTCAGCCTCCACAACTCTTTTTTCTAAAATGACAGATCTCCCGCTAGTGCCATTGGACTTGGACACTATTACGTTATCAAAAATCTCCCGTGAGCCATGAATAGCCCACATCTTCCGAAAGTCATCAATGAGATGTTGTTGCATTACTGGGTCAGCTTTCCTCTGTCAAACAAACTGCATTACTGAGACATCAGTGTCACTAGCGTCAATATCCTCCTGACTGTCTCTATGTTCTTCTACAACTTCAACTGGCGGTGGGTCATTAGGAGACGCCTGAGAATCATTATCAGACTCCTGTTCTCTCTCAGAATCACCTTTTTCCTCTTCAGACTGGGAAGGGGTTTTATAATGACTTGCCCTAGCTATCTGAGATATAGGGCACGGGGAGAATGTGGCTCAATCTTGGTGTTGACCTTAACCCAGGGATACTAGGTGCGTCCTCACTTGAACTATATTCTAGAGAAGTAGGGGGTGAGTTGTGCAGCTGTGCCGTGCGCCTTGGTTTTGCCAATATATCTGAGAGACGATAAGTTAGAATCGACGTATACCAAATGACAACACTAACGGGTACTCAGACTTCCCCTGTGCATTTATACAAAGTGACACCGTGCCTTAAGAATGTCATCACTCAATATATCATTAGGAAGGGCCACGCATTCAACAAAGGATGAAATGAGAATATAAAATCGTTTTGGTATTTTTCATTTTTTATACGGGGTTCTATACGGTCTCTGGTAATACCATGACCCGTCTAGGCTCTCGTGAGGTTTTCCTAGTGAACACCAACCTCCTAAGTGTAGTTCACGAAGGGTTTCACGGCCTGTGCACCCTTACACGGTCCGTGAAACCTGTTGTGTACTTACACATAGGCTAGGGTTTTAGCCGAAATGTCTAACAACTCACATTGTTCAACTTAATCAATCAAAAACACCCAAAATGACCCTATTAGCTTTCCTAAGACATGAATCTATTTAATTTCAACACACCTATCACAATTTACCCATATAATCACCATCCAACATACAATCTACTACTTTCACATGATTCCTTGTCCATACAAACTCACAAAATTAATATAATTAAAGAATATCATGACAGGATCAATAAATAGTAGTAGTTCTTATACTTGATTTCAACAAGATCAAACTTATATCAAGTTAAAAGTGAGAACTTACACCAAATTGAATCCTAATTTCGCACAAAGAGGAGGGGAGAATGATTGACTTTAAAATTTTCTTGCAATATTGAATTAGGGCTTCAACTTATCTTTGATTCCTTGATATTGATTTTATAAAACTCTTCCTTTGCCAAAAAGACGTTATGAATTTGAGTATACGGGGAGAGAATCAGTCTTTTGGTGCTTGGAAGCTTTTAATAAAAGAAAATTTTGGTTTTGGATAGAGTTGAGTCAGGTCGGATACGTCACTGCCGGCTTAACTCTTACGGGTCGTGAAGTGGCTCGTGAAGAGTACTGCGACCCATACAGGTTCTCGTAATCATGACTTTGACAAGAAAACTTACTTATATGTTTAAGAGAGGCTAAACAGTCCGTCTAGGATCAGATGGGCTGTAAACCCTTCCATGAACAATTCTTTCCCTTTACCAATGAGTTCAACTTCAGTTGGCTCACTTTTTCATGAGTTGTATAGTGTGAAACAACCTGTTCAAAGGCTCGTGAAGAACACTTCATGCCTCAACTTTCCTGCACACTCACACACACTGTGACCCTATATATATATATATATATAGGGTCACAGTGTGTGTGAGAGTATATATATATATATATTTCAGAAATTAAACTACTTATTACATTTACATCTTGGGTTGCCTCCCAAGGAGCGCATAATTTAACATCATGGCGTGACGCAGGTTACTTGATTACTCAAATTTCATCAAGTTTTCATTACTCAACTGTCACGACCCGGGGGTACCCCCTAGACGTAACACGGTGTACTTGACCCCGAAAGGGTCTCATACAAGCCTGTAGCATAATTGTAAATGTAAGTAATAGAAATGATGTGGAATTAAAACTTTTTACAATCAAAGTCTTTTTTTATAAAACCAAAAGAATTCTAGACATTGTCTCCAAAAGCCATTTAATACAACCAAATCAATAGGGTCATAGCCCGATTAACGTTTCAAAGACACTTCATCCAATTCTAAGTGTCAACGATCGTTAGTCAGTATATAACCTAACCAACTGAGTTGGGGTCGATCCCACAGAGAGTAGCTTTCTTTGAATTCAAATACGAAAGTATGACAATGACCTTTGCAAATGAGCAACACAACACTTAATAGTTACATAGTCAAATTTCAAGATGTTGTTACCAATCCACTTCAACTTATCGACAAGAAACAATCAGATAACTAGGAAACACTTGGGGGTTGACTAACCAACTATCGAATTCAACTTAATGGGTGTATCTCATTACCGATAATGTTAATTCGTCGCGAGTAAATTGGACTATAAGTAAAGCAACTTTAATTTCTTTCGAAAAATTACCTCATTTATGTTGAGTTCTCTCGAACCTCAACACCATCTCTGAAATGACCATCCGACGCTCATCAAATCCACTCTCTCAAGCTGGATACAAAGGTTAGCTCTTAATTTTCACTTTCTCAAGCTGAAACCGTCAAGACCCACTACTAAGGATGTCAAATTACTACGTTGGTTTTGTACTCCTCTCTCGAGCAAGCACAAAACTCTAAAATATATCACACTAAATATGCAATATGGACGTTAAAGCAACATAGTAATATAGACCCGCTTTCGATTAACATTAAAAATGACTAATTGATAACACCCATTTAGCAAAATTCAACAATTAGTCACATTATCAAACCCCCAAGGTTAGGGTTTTAACAAGTCATAGGGAAAATATGAAATTCAATACCTGCCACATTTTCCATATATAGCTGGCTAAATGAAATTTGAAAGTTAAAATTTACTAAAATCTTCTCTATTACAAAATTCGAATGGGAAACCTTGCTAAAATCACTTGAAATCCACAAGGATAGTGTTTTTGCTCTCAATCTTTTCTTCCTTACGTTTCTGAATGCCTTCTCTCTCTTCCAAAAATCAATTTATGCAAGTCTAATGTGTAGTTGTTTGGGACCAATCGGTGAGCAAGTCAAGCTTCGCTGATCGTTCGGCGACTCACCGATACTCCTTCGTCTCACCTTCATTTTTTACCTCTTCTTAGTCCAACCAATGTATTTTAAGCGAGCCAGATCGGGATCGCTGTCTCATTCCGTAATGCGCCCTTTTTCCTTTCAGCTCGCCTATCAGCACTTATCTGGATCTCTATCAGTACTTTCGGTGACCAAGTCATCCATCGCCAATGCGATCGGCGATGCGCCAAGTAGAACTAATGCTCACCGAAGCTACTCCTAATCCAGCCTCAGCATTCTACAACTTTAGGTAGTAGAATGGCAACTTGGCGAGTCGCCGAGTGACATCGGCAATCATCAGGCTTGTTTTTCCTTTCTCTTTTTCGCTCGTGTTTTCTCAGTTTTCCATTTCTATCATAGATTTATTCCTCAATCCATATATCTGAAGATCAAGGGTTTTACATCACTTGTTGGCACAAAATAGGCAATGGAGGATACTAAATCATTATAAATAAATCCTTAAATGAGTCCAAATCTCGAACTCATCAACACCCCCAATTTAAACTTTTGCTTGTCCTCAAGTCAAACTCAAGTTCAGCAGTTCAAAGGGATGTCTCAAATAGTGCTACACAAGACTTAATCATGAATGCACTCAACAAGACTCAACCTACTCATGCAAGGATCAATTGTGCACTCAAAGGTTCAAGTTGTGACTCACCATTTTCAAAGATTCTCAAGTTCACAATACTTGCTTCAGGTGCAAGTTCAAGCTCAACAAAGGTACTCAAATGCGCTCAAACAAAAATGATTCCATATTAACACACTATTCTTCAACAATTTAATGTTTCGGAATCACATACAACTCTCACACTCTCAAAGATGAACACGTGCATCCCATTGGTTTGCCCTTATTTTCCACTTAATATTCGTTTCAGCTCACTCAAGATCAAAAAGGTCTTTCCAAGGCATGAAACGAGGCTGAGTGTAAAGGTGTGGTCATTTAGGCTCAGTGGTTGCTATCCTCATGAAATGTGGTATGAATAGCACTTTCTTTCCTTTTCTTCAACATTTTCACTCATGTTCACAAGTCACCCCATTATTCACTTCTCATAGAATACTGGACACCCCATTTCTCTTGCAACATTCACAACTTCATTTCGCAACTTTTTTGTTTGTTTTATTTTTTATTCTTCATTTCTATTCTCTCCTTTTTTTATACGGAGGGGTTCCATCTTTTTCACAACCATGGCTCAAGGGGGACTTCTTTTGCATTTCTTTATTTATCTTCTCTTTTCACCACACCCCCAAGTTAGGCTTTTGGCCTTAGTTGGCTATTCAAACAAACCACACTTTAGGAGGATTACCAGTGAAGGGATAGAGAGAGGTCTCATTTGCTCATGTTTCTTCCAAGAAAAGGATAGGTCTCAAAGGGGGTTCAAGCAAAGTTCACACACTTAAAAGGTAGTCCACAAAGAGGTATAATGTCAAATTGGTTCACTCTTCAAAATTGTTGCCTAAGATCATTTCAAAGGTTTGCATTACCTAGTCAACTGGACCAACGGGGAAAATTCTAGGTCCTATCACACATGGTTCACCATAAGCTCATCACACAAGGCATTGGCACTAATATCAAACAAGACTCCAGACTTTCGCTAGTGTGCAATGTTCATCACAAGAGACTTAATTCGATAATCGACTAGTCACAACAAAATGCAAAATGTTCACATATTGTCTATGCAATTCATTTGGCCTCATCGTAGCCGCACATTCATTTTTGTTCGATTGAGACAACCATTCAATTCATCGGTATTGATCATAACCAATACTCAAATTTACACAAGAACAGCCACAATTAAACACAAAAAAGGTGGCAAAAAAAATTCAGCAGGGTCCAAGCACACAACCCCACCAAAAGCATTCAACACTGTCCCCAATGTGGGTAGAGAACATACACTCCCACAAATAAAATAAGAATAAAATAAAAACTAACAAATAACGATAAAATTCTAGTGTGTAAACATGCAGAGCAAGGTGACTTTACGCGGTAGCGTGGGAACTTGGTGAGTCATTGAGTGACATCGGCGATCATTAGGCTTGTTTTTCCCTTCTCTTTTTCGCTCTTGTTGTCTCTGTTGCCCATTTCTGTCCTAGCTTTGTTCCTCAATCCATATATCTGAAGATCAAGCGTTTTACATCACTTGTTGGCACAAAATAAGCATTTTAAGATACTAAATCCTTATAAATAAAGCCTAAAATGAGTCCAAATCTCGGACTCATCAACACCCCCAACTTAAACTTTTGCTTGTCCTCAAGTAAAACTCAAGTTCAGCAGTTCGAAAGGATGTCTCAAATAGTGCTACACAAGATTTAATCATGAATGCACTCAACAACACTCAACTTACTTATGCAAGGATCAATTGTTAACTCAAAGGTTCAAGTTGTGACTCACTATTCTTAAAGATTCTCAAGTTCACAATACTTGCTTCAGATGCAAGTTCAAGCTCAACGAAGGTACTCAAATATTCTCTATTACAAAATTCGAATGGGAAACCTTGCTAAAATCACTTGAAATCCACAAGAATAGTGTTTTTTCTCTCAATCTTTTGTTCGTTACGTTTCTGAATGCCTTCTCTCTCGTCCAAAAATCAATTTATGCAAGTTTGATGTGTGGCTATTTGGGACCAATCGGCGAGGTAAGTCGGGCTTCGTCGATCGTTTGGCGACTCGCCGATTCTCCTTCGTCTCGCCTTCATTTTTCACCTCTTCTTAGTCCAACCACTGTAGGTTTAGGCGAGCCAGATCGAGATCGCCATCTGGTTCTGCAATGCACATTTTTTCCCTTCTTCTCACTCATCAGTACTTATCTGGATCTCCATCAGTACTTTCGGTGACCTAGTCATCCATCCCCAATGCGATCGGCGACGCACTGAGTGGAACTACTGCTCGCAGAAGCTACTCTTTATCCAGCCTCAGCGTTCTGTAACTTAGGCGATAGTGTGGTGATGAGTCCACAAATTGGACTTATTTAGGGCTTTATTTTAATAGAAATAGTGTCCTCAAATGATTGTTTTACCTCAATATCTAACGAAAACCTTTCAATTTCAGGTATTTGAAGTTTGAACGAAAGCATGGACACTACGTCGCAAAATGGGACAAAAGAAGGCTGAAAACAACAAAGAAATGAAGGCCTGAGGATCGCCGAGTCCACTTGGCGAGCCGCCGAAGTGCCTTACTTCGCCTTTTGTTCCAATGTGCTGAACCCTGAAAGAAAGGATCAAGCCGGCAGAAAAAGGGAGCAATCGACGCATCGCCGAGGAGTTCCGTGAAGCAGTACTATGTCGCCCAATGACACAGAGCACGACGAGGCTGAAGGTTGGTGCAAGACGGTGATGAACTACACCAAAGGGTGAATCGCCGAACTAATCGGCGATTTTGACTAACCTCGCCGAACGATTCGCTGCAACACAAATATGAAGTCTATAAATACTAAACTCTTCAGATGTTTTTAGAGAGTTGAACAATTATTATAATTTCTAGATAGAATAGTACTTTTTGCTCTAAGTGAGAGGGTTTTGGAGACTTGAAGGAGAAGAGGGTTTTCATCTTCAAGATTTGGAGTTGGGTCTCTTGGATTCTTCATTTTTGGCCTGTAACAAGACTTAAATCTTCATACCCATTTGAATGCAAACTCATTTAGGTATAAATTTCTATGTCTTGATGTGTGGCTAAAAACCCCAATACTTGGGGTGTGATTTAGCGAATATGGGTTAAGATATTTGTTGGGTCTTGCTTGCTGATAGTTTATTTGTAGTTTAATTGTGATTTTGTTTAGTGGTTGTGTATGAATCTAATGAATTGTAAGTAGCAAATACAAGTTTATTTATGTGTTTTCGGCTTGCTCGAGAGACAAGTCATAAAACTAAGACCACTAAATTGATGGCCTAAGGAGTGGGTCGACATGAGGTTCAGCCCAGAGGGTGATCCCTAGTCCCATATCCTAACATTCAGCTCGAGAGAGTGAGTGGGATAAGGCGTAGGCTGGTCTTCATGCGGCAATTGGGTGTCCGAGAGGAACCCATTTGAAATGAGGTAAGTTGTTCGAGAGAAAACTTATTTCCACATAAAGCTTAGCCTAGTCACTATTACTCTATAAATTTTCTATCGAAAGCATGTACCCAATAATTTAGATTAACCCGTATTCCGATCACATTCCAAGAATCCCTCTCTCATTGTCTCGATTCGATTGTTAATTTGTTGTTTTTATTTATTTGTGAGAAAACCCTCATTCGATATTTGTTGTTTTTATTTATTTGTGAGAGAAACCCCATTTGATATTTGACACATTTGTGTCACCCCGCTTTATTTACTATGTTTTTACTCGTTAATGTCTTTAGCTACGACTAGTTAGAAATAAATTTTATTTTTCTATAAATTCTCAAAACCACTCTCTTGGGACAACCCTAACCCTTGGTTGGGTTATTATACTATTGCACGATCGTAGACACTTGAATTGGAAGTTGTGTCATTGATTACGGCAAACATCAAAATGGCGCCTCAGCCGAGGAGTGGTGTTATTTGAGAATTTTTAGATTAGTAGAATTTTTGTTCTTTTTTGTTGCAGTTTCACGAACTTTACTTTTAGTTTATTTTTTCGTTGAGTAGTCCATTTAGATGAGCATGGCTGAGCAGAGTAGTGGCAAATTGGTTGAAATAAGAGGTACGTACCGCCACATGAGCGGAGGAAGTCTAGAGATTTGGGGAAAAATTGTGTTGAGGACACACTTTAAATCATTCTCCAAAAGATCACCTATCAAGATCGGCTGTTGGAAGAAATGAAGAAGAATATTGAAGTGGGATCTCGCTCTAAATTAATCCAGCTAATCAGGTCACTCCTGAGTTTTGCAGTGCCTCATCTCCACCCAAATGACATATTGGGGTCACCTAGTGACACTAGGGCTAAACCCAATAACGGAGAATGAAACAGAACTTGCGTCGTGCCATGACGTAAAATAAGGCATTTCTTGGGAGGCAACCCAAGGTTTTACTGTTTTTAATTATTCTGTTCGAATAATGGTGTGCTGATTTTGTAGGTTAAAGTGAGAAAGGTGTTGAAAAGTTCAAGTTGGCGAGCCAAGGATCAAGTTGGCGAATCGCTGAACCTATCGGTGATTTCGACTTAATCCGCCGTTGGGACCCCAAAATAAAGGATGTCCTGTAAAACTCAGCGAGGTGAGTATACTTTCGGCGCACCGCCGATTTGAGCGGCGACAAGACTAACATCGCCGACTAGACATAAACGGAATGGTTAATATATGGCCAATGACTTCAAAAAATTTAAACTCTTCACTTTCCCTCACTTTGACACTTCACAAACGCATACTATAGTAGTATTTTCAAGATTCTCGCTTTCAAGTAGTATTATAGTTGTTGATTATTGCTCGGAACCAGGATTTCTTTGCCGCCTAGCATTTCAATCACTTTTTTTTATCGGCATTAAAGGTTAGTCTCTAAAACCCCGAGTTATTTTCGAATAGTTTGTACTCTTTTGCAATGATCGTCTCTTAAGTGTGTTGGGCCTCTCTGATAGGAATAGATTGCTTCGATGTTGATTTTAATTTGAAACCTTTGCCTGAAATGTTTTGATCATCGAATGCCTATATTTTGATGCTTTTAATTGAAAGAAAATTGCATTGGGGTGTGCTTGCTTGTTGTTAGTTTGATTGGGTGAAGTCTGAGTAGCCCACATTTGTACCTAGATGTCGAGAACTTGCTCAAGGATGGAGTGGGTAACATCACTCTTAAGAGCAAATATCATTAATGGCTAAATTTTGCAAGACCAGAACAAGTCTTAGTATTCTTGGGTGATGGGAAGTATGGGTCTTGTGCGAATTTTGTGTATGCATGGTTTGATTTTACTTTTGAATCTCGTAAGGTCGGTTTCGATAGTTGGGTTGAAAAATAGGCACGTTGTGTCATTCGGCGAGCTAGGTCGAGCTCGCCAAACGATTTGGCGGTTCACCTATGGGTTATAGACCACCCTTAATTCATGTCCTTAGTGTTTTAAAATCTGTAACTTTTGGTAGACACATTCTTGATCGCCGAAAGTAGTCGGCGACTCACTGATAGGACTTTAGATCGCCCTTTGCATGCCCCTTTTTCTCTCTTTCACTGTATCTTTTGGCAGACAACTTTGTCATTGCCAAAAGCAGTCGGAAACTCGCCGAATAGACTATTTTTAGCGCCAATTTACCTAAAGTTTAAGCAAATCCCTTCGGCGAGCTCGACTGAGCTCACTAAAGAGGTTTGGCGACTCGTCGACTGGATCAGCGAGTCTTTCTGCAATAAGATTCTTTTTGGCTGTGTTGAGTTTTGCCTAATCTCTTGATCTTTTGTAGATATGGTACGTACAAACTTAAACGATCCACCTCAGAAAAAGGTGAAGGAATTACGATAAATGAAGGAAGATCATGTCCTTCATAGAAAAGAAAGTAAGATCTCCCACTAGGAGATAAAGGCAAACGAAAAAAGCATATCGCTAGAAAAGGTTCACCTATTGAGCCAGATTTCTCTGAGCCGGAAGATGAACAACCCTTGATTCACCAATAGAATAGGCTCAGAGATAGACATCAATTGTAACGACCCTCAAAATAAAGTAGGATATAGTAGAGCCTCACATGAGTTTTATGCATTAGTAACTTGTTAAAATAATGAATAATAGCCTTTTAAGTCAGTTTTAAAGAGTTGGGATGTCAAACGTTAAGGGACGACCACGACGTTCAGAAACTAGTCTTTTACGTGTTGGTGTGTTCTAGTATGTTGTTCATGTTTTTATATGTTGTTTGGAATCTAAAATCAGTGGGGGTGACCCTAGTATCTTAATAAATGTTTTTAGGGTCAAAACGTTCGGATACGAAGCCCCGGGGGCCACCCTAAGTGTCCCCGAGGAGGACCCCAACCTTGGCCAAGCAAGCTGCCAAGGCAGCTTGACATTTTTCATGGAGGGAGCTTGTCCGCGTCGCGGACTAGCTCCACCAAGGGCCAAATGTTTGGTCCGCGTCGAGGACATGTCGCTAACTCTACTGTCTCAAATTTAATTTCCAGAAAACTTGTGGGAACACCTCCGCATCGCGAACTTATTTCCAAACGAAATCTGCGAAAATAAAACACAAGTTTGACTTATTTAAAAAGGTCCAACTAAGTGAGGGGTAGTTTGGGTACTTTTGGGAATTATTATAAACGGTTATTCTACCTATTTTAGGGTATTTTAAGTTGGTTAAAACCCAAAACCTAAAATTAGACCCCATTCTTCAAATTGACCCTTCCCTTTCCAAAGTAGATTCTCTCAAAAACTCCATTGAAGACCTTAATGTAGCTCAAGCTAGAAGATGGGTTTTCAACTGATTTCTTCTTCAATTTCATGGGTCTTCAATAATTAAGGTATGATGACTCTTGATTCTTGAATAACCTCTCATTCAAGGAGTTCTATCAAAGATTTTCAAAAGTGATTCAAAGACCAAAATTCC
>JAJOOR010023824.1:0-20625 GCA_036250505.1 Solanum acaule
ATTGTTCTAAAATTCGGGTTAGACCCATTTCCTACTCAATTTGACCCCACGAATAAGAATATGAAGTCGAATTTCCGAAATCATGCACGGATTTTGAGATATATGGAAATTACAATTATAGGTGTTTCCGAAACACATTTTCGGGCATTTTGAGGTCGTTTCATTAACTCAATTGACTTCTCCCAAACTCATAAAAAGAAGGAATTTTAGCTTAGAACTAAATCACTATGAAGTTGGACTAATGGAAAATAGTATAATTTGAGGGACACAATTGGGATCCATTTAGAATCTAGAAGGGTCAAGCTCAGTTGTTCCCTTTTTGTCTTCTTTGTCTCTTTGCTATTCCATTTTAATCTTTAAAATTCCTTTTTTCTTTAGTCATTATTTATTCTTTTTCCCCTCTTTAGCTTACTACCCGTCTACCACTACTCTATTTCTACTACAATAAATCTTGGTGAAAAAAAACAAAGATCAAAACTTTCTTGAAGATATTATTAACGAATTTGACAAAACTTTTACAAAGACAACCTTTTTAACGATTTTTAGGTTTATATTGAAAGGCAATTTGATTTGTTTATGTTGTTTTTGTACCCTCTTGGCCAACTATAAAGATTCGCAAACCAAACTTGTTTGTCCTGTTTTTTGAGATGAGAAATCTTTATTACTGCTGAGTAACACCAATTCCAAATGGTTAAGAAAATACTTTTTCTATACCTCTTGAGTTTTGAATATATAGGGACTGGCTCGACCACTTTTGACTTTTACTTTCTCTAATCGAATTCATTCCTCTAAAGGTACAATCCTTTCTACTTTGGATCCATCAATTTACTGTTTTTAGACTTGTTAGTGTTAATGACTACTTACATATGATTTTAGTTTTTGTCAAGAATTGTTTTTCTTTCACCAATGACAATATTGTAGTCTGATAGCTAAAGCCTGAAAGTGTGAAGTTAAATTTGTGATTTTAGTGGAAATTGAGTTTTAAGTGTTGTTGATTTACAGGTATAACTCAAAATTTGATTGACTTGTGTTTAGGTTGACGATTTGACACTGCATATTCAGTTATGGATATATCTCATTGAAACGTTTGTGTTGTATATTTTTTTTTGTAGAAATATCCAATTTTTCTTTGAAGTGGATGAATAAAAGGTATTTTACAATTCTGTTGGCATGTCTTTGGTAGCATTTTTATCCTAAAATGCTTGGACTCTTCACTTTTGATTAAAGTGCTTTTGGAAGGTTCAAATTCCAGTGGAGCTAGATCAAAACACTATAGGTATTTTTCCCCCTATTTGCTTAAAGTTGGTGAGTAGAGCTACCAGATACTTATGCTGGTTCATTGTCTAGGTTAGTGTAAGGTGGCTCGGACACTGCAATTGGACAACGCTATGAATATTCTTTCATATCTTCTGACTCCCCAGACATTCAGATTTCTCCCAAGAATAATATTACGTCAGTTATTGCTTTATATACTTTGATAGACAATAACTTTCCTCCAGGTTGAACTGCTCCAATGGATCTAAAATTTAAATGACAAGTAAAACAGATTTTTCACAAACCACAGGACTAAAATCTAATTGATTTTATAAGCAACGAGCCAGTGTCGGCATCCCTTTTTAAGTTTTCCCCTATTTCCTTGCGCCTTCCCTCAAACTTTAGTCTTCATCGTACTTTGGATCTTTAGTCATTAAAGTTATCATGATTAAATTGTCGAATTTAATGGTGGTTGACTTGACAAAAATAAAGGTGCAAGCTAGAGATAGTTCATATGATATATAACATGATAGGATACTTTTTATCAGAAGGTGGGTAATTAGATCTTCAGAAGATAATTACTAAACCAAGTATCATATTTTTTATTCCAATGAAACCTGAACATTTTGCCTAGGTATCATGAAAGCAGAGCATCTAAAAGTATTCTTGGTACTATAGTAGGGCTTTAGTATTATAGTATACAGACAAAGAGTACATGTTGAACAACAATGAGTTGCGTACACTATTACTATTTTACCAGGAAGTTATTTGTCCATATTTTTTCATGCTTTTAAGTTGACATTCAATTTTTCCATTTCTTATATTTAACAAATTCACCTATTCTTAAAAAATAAATGTATAGTGTGTGTTTGTATTTTGTGAGATTTCATATCGATGAAGTTGATAATTTCCTATTTTAGATACACTGTGACAAGGAAGAATGAGGTGAGCTAAACGAAGAAACAATCTCCAATACTTCTGTCGTACTTCTTTAGAAAAGAAGAAGATAGAGAAACTAATCACAAGACTGTAGTTGCGTTACATTTGTAAATCTGCAATAATATCTATTTAATACATAGATTACTATTTTTATTTTTATTTTGAAAGTAGCTCATAAATAGATGAGATATGAAAAATTGTCTTTACAACAATAATGTCATGTAAACAGTATGAAGCTCTTATAGATGTAAAGAATGTGTCATTTTGTAACCAAGTGACATCATTAAATTTTGCACAACTTAAAGAACTTTGTTGTTAAATGCATGTAAACAATAAGATTCTAGATTTGTACATTGTGAGAGTTAAATATTGCAAAGATGAAGTGTAAAAAGCATGAAGTTTATGAAGTATAGTTGCTTGTGCTAGGTAAAATTTGTTGGGAGTGTGAACATCTTGTCTATGATACTGGGATTTACTTTTATAGCAAAAAAGTTTCATTCACTTAAGGATATTCTTGCTTTGGGACCATATTAATTAAATTGTTCCCTCGTAAAAGGAGTTGGAATTATTTCCAAACATATGCCCCTGTTCTTATGCAACTCTCTCTACCAGTGATGGTGATGCATCTTGCCTGTGAACTCTATGATTTAATGGTTAGCATGGCCTAATGCATGTCGCTAAGACTTACTTTTTCTAATCGTATTGATCAGATTAAAGCATAATTATTGTAATTCTAGCATCATACATGATTATCCTATTATTAATAGCCTTATTTTCATTTAAGTCCCCAATTTCCAAGATGGTTTGGTTAAGACAAGTCAACCTTTAAACCTTAAGATTATGCTTGCATTGGGTATGTCCATACATGATATATGAATTCCTCTTGCTCGATCTCTTATTCTCTGTCATTTTTTTCTAATTTTTGTTTTAAATTCTTCCCATGGTGTGTTGCTCTATATATGGTCCACCAGGCACTGGGAAGACCTTGCAAAGGTTGTAGTACATCATACTACCACAACCTTCATATGGGTAGCTGGTGGTGTTATAATGATAGTAAAATAGTTGAGCACTTATGGAGTTATCGTTATTCAGTAATTTACTTATTTTAATTCAAAGTTTTGATGACTTGCAGGTAATGAATGCGCATTCAGGAAATCAAATGCCTAATAGTAATAAGTAGTTTATGCCTTGCAATACGACAAAAATTTGTATTATTCTAGCAAAATAGCTGACCCCTTCTCTCCCAAATTAGATCATTACTCGAGTTTATAAAAATGTTTTATTTATCCTTGTGGAATTATGTTATTATTGATGTATAACTTGAAGTTGATCGGTGTGTATTTGCATTTTGAAGGTGATGTAAAGCTTCTGATCATACATTGTTTTGTGATGATATTGTGGAGACCAACAATCAAAACTGGGACCATCGAGTATATTACTCGAAACATGATTAGAGTGTATTGAAAGTTTTGGTGGTAACCAAGGGAATAATAATGGTCAGTTGCAGGGGTACGGAGGAGTGATGTTCCCTCAGCTAGTACGAGTAGTGGGGTCATGGGTAAAGGTGGAAAGCGTGACAGATGCGTGGGTGGAAGGGTATGTGCTAGATGAGGAGAAACCAGGTTTCATATCAGACGGTTTAAACAGAGTTAGGTGGGCCAACAAGGCGTATAAGGCGATGGTGGGTGAAGGGGCAGGGGAATAAGTGGTTGTTTGGCTCGTGATGTACGACTTCCGGAGAGCAAATCCACGGCGGCGTTCACTTGCCGGGTGGTTCGGGTTGTCAGATGCGGGAAGGAGAAAAACTCGTTGATTCTGCCTTGCGATATTGTGTGGAGAATGGACGCCGGAGGATTTGCATGGAGGTTGGATGCTCTTTCCTTGGGGCGATAGGTAATTAAAGTAATATCAACTCCACCTGAAGGGTAAACAAGTAAATCTATATGCCGAACCACTAATAATACTTGCCACCTTGTGCTTGTCGTCTACGTATAGAGAACATGCACACTTACACTTGCATGTGCTTTTAAATTGTGAATATCTTTAAGAGTTTACAACTGTTCTTTTTTATTTTATTTTTCTTGATTTCTTCAAGGTGGGGTTTGGGTGGTGGCGGATTTACTTATGCCTAGTTGTGTGGTTTATGAAGATCGATGATGTTGGTCAACGTGATCGAACCACGCTAAGTATTTATTTTCTTAATGTATCGTTTTTATTTTATCACGATCCATAACGAGTCGTGAGTGGCTCACAGACTTAACCTTCTAGGTGGACGAACTAACAAATTCAACCCCAACTTATATTTTTTGTTCAACTTACGAAATACAAACCATCATCAAGTCTTATTAATATAAGAAACACAAATCCACTAAAGTTTATTAAATATCGTTTCTCAAATTTTAAAAGTCATCACATCAAGGACATCTACTCTCAAAACATCAAGTCTAAGAGTATTAACGACACCAAAATAAATATATAGAATAATTTATCTCCGGAAACTAAGGACATCATGACATGACCGAGAGAATCTAACACGAGCTAGAAGGAATAGCTCACCCTGAAATCTGATGTTTTGGAGACTGGCTAGAGCTGAAGGCGGGTCGGAGCTATCGGTACACTCGCTGCACTCCGCAAGAGAAAACAAAGAGAAACACAAGTAGGAGTGCATCGCAACATGCATGTACTGAGTAGATATCATCGGCCAACCCAAAATAGAAACTAATATGCAATAACTAATAGTATAAAATCAACTATAGCACTTAGCAAGTGGCAAACAACAAACAACGCGAACAAGTCACATACAACAATACGGAAACAAGTATATAAGCAATCCACAATATCAAGAACATACATGAGGACTCATGCCTCCATACCATGATCTTTTGAAAAATGAGTTTTTTGAGATTGAGTACATTAACTTAATTTAATATGTTTTCCTTTAATGTTACCGTGCCGGAACGTGACACCCGATCCAATAATATCGTGTCGGAACGTGACACCCGGTCCAAATATATCGTGGCGACTCGTGGCACTCGATCCAATAATACCGTTAATTTCTTATTCTTTATCATCACTTTACACTTCATTAACAATATTTCATCAAGTCTTCTTTATTCAAGGCATGATAAATTCAAGATTATAGATTTCGCGGTCTTGGGATTTTAGACCAATCACAAACAACACATGAATTATTCAAACCACAACAATCAAGTACATAGAAAATTTCACAGTATCACTCGATGAATATTAATCACTATTAAGAGTCTCTCTATCACATAGAATAAACCATAACTTACCTCCACTGAAGAACTGAAGTCAACAAGCTAATTCACCAATGTTTTTCCTTTCTTTAATGCCTCCGAACGTTTCCAATCTATCAAGTACGCATATTTTGTAAGTAAACGAGTTTGTAGACACTCATATTACTATATGTCTAACCTAGACCCAAAAACTCACCCAAATCTATAATTAAGTTCCTAAATTTTGAGGCCAATTAATTTGTTAACTCTCATATTTTCCAAATTCAAACCTAGGGTTAAGTTTTAATTCCTCCAAATATCATAAATCTAATGGCATTTATAAAATACAATACACCTAATATTTAAATACCTATACCAATTTATTAAACCTTAGATTACGCTGTGATAATTAAAAGAATAAAATTTAAAACAGAAAGTAGGTTTCGAACTAATGCATACCGAGAAATCAATTTGCAGGCCAATAATTCAATATTCTATCACCTCACAATTCTCTAATCATCATTACATTATCATTAGCTAATCATTATACCTTAATTATTCTCAAGACAAGAACCCTGCAATCAATTTTATCCTCTTTCAAATCAATAATATAATATTAATATATTTATCCCTTTTTTCACAATTCAGGCAGCCTTATGATGATAATATAACCTTATATATTCATGAGTACAAATGTTCAAACGAGGTTAAGGGTTTTTACCTGATGCAAATTGGGTTGTCCTCATACTATCGTCGAACAATTTAGTGTCAAGCGGCTTCTATTGTGCTATGATCAAGAATTACTAAGCCCCATTTAAATGTATATCTTACATAAATCTCATAGTGTAAAATCTAAATTACCTTCTATTCCTATTATTTTTCTAATTATACAAATTCCATGTTTTTAGGCATTTTGGATATATAATTAAGGATCCAGATACATTATTATTGATACGTTATGTATCAATATGTTGAACTTGTTAAGAAAAAAAAAAGCTGAAAAATCAAAAATTAAGATTTCGTAGTATCCATCTGTTACACTAATTAAGGAAAAAAAAAAGCTGAAAATCAAATTAAGATCCCATAAATTGCGCTATTCCATTCCAAATCAATCATATAGTGTAACTAACCAAAAAATTCAAAAAATAAATTTCTTCTTCTTGTTCATCGTTCTCTCTGTTTCATAAAAACTTTTGTCAAAATTTTGGATAAGCGAGATGAGTTATGAAGGATACAAAAGTGATGGAATTGTTGTTAGACAAACGATTTCTTTGGTGAATCTTCCAGTTCATCGAATATCCTTTCGATTTTGATTCAAGATTGTCGAAAATTTTGAGATTCAAAATTCTTCTCCCAGTTCATTGAAAATCCTTTCAATCTTGATTCAAAATTATTGAAAATTTTGAGTTTCAAAATTATTCTCATAGTTCATTGAAGATCCTTTCAATTTTGATTCAAAATTATCAAAAATTTGAGAAGATACATCATGAAGATCCTTTCAATTTAAATTAATAAGTGTTGTATTTATACTATTTTAAATAAGAAAGTGTTGCCCATTAGATTTTAGGTTTGAGATCGATACATTATTGTTTAGTAATTGTTATGTATCAGATACATTTAGTATAAATTCGAATTTACGTATCATAACTAAAAAATTAGTACATGATACATTATTATTTATGTATCTTATTTTGTTTGAGAAATAATATAATTAAAAATTATAAAATACATTATACATGTAATTGTTCCAAATTAGCTTCTTTGGAAAAATTACAGAAATCCCACATTTTAATTTACTTATTACCATTATCCCCTATTAGTTTTACAAATCTTCAAAATCTCTCATTTTCGCGCATCAGATTAGTGTATCTCGCGCATCAGATTAATGTATCAACACTTATATTATTGTATCTCGCGCATCAGATTAGTGTATCATGTATAAAATGTAATGTATCTTACTTAACGATTAATGTATCTCGCGCATCAGATTAATGTATCAGCTTTTATATTATTGTATCCGTTTGAGGGATTTCTGTAATTATAAACTTTTAAGGGATAGATTGTAATTTTTCCTTAAAAGTATGTGATTGCTATAATTTGCCCATTCTTTTTAATACCAAGCCCAAAACCGTTCAATACAATAAGCCCATCCAATAACAACACCAAAAAACCCAATTCCTTTTCCAACAAAACCAGTAACAATACAATGTAGCAAACCCGACCTCCCCTGCATTCGTCATCTTCACGCGTCTTCTTCCTCAGCGAAAATTGCGGAGAATCCAAAAATCTCGTCCAACTACTCTGCAAAATCCATAACCCTGGTAGCCTAATCGATCACCTCACGTCCCCTCCCCCCCCTCTCCATGGAAGTTGCAGGCCCGCACAACAACCCTCGCTGTTGCTTCGAAAAGAGATGAAAAAATTCAATTTTTTGCTTGAATTTTTCAACGGATTTCCCCCCTAAATCACCCCAACTTTCCCTATAAATAACCCTCTACCCTCAGTGATTAGAAAAAAAAAAAGAAAAAGAGGGAAAAAGATTGGATTTTGAGGTCATATACGAAAATAGCTTAAAAACGGATTTTAGAGTTTGGTTCTTTGGCAATAGTCGTTTTATACTTAAGAAATTTCGAAACGATTTTCTTATTCTAAGTTCCAAGAAAAGCTTTGATTAAAGGTTGGTTCAAATTTCCTTATCTATTGCTCGAGTCTAAACCGGAGTAGGAAGTCAGTTGCTCTTTTTGGCTCATTTTGTTTTCAGTTTGCTGCTTCAAAGAAGGTAACTTCGCCTCCTCTTACGTTCTGTTTTCGATATGGTGTGCTATGTGTTCGATACTTGGTATGGAGTTTGTTATTAAGAACGTTTGGTTCCTTCGCTTTTAAGTCTTTGCTGTAGTACCGTTTTCCTGTGAGTTTTGGAGCAGTAAGCATGATTCAAGCATCAATGAAGTCACTTTAGTATTGTATGTTAGTCCTTAGATTATATTTGTTAGCTCGATTTTGTATCTATAAAGCTAGCTCAACTTGTTTAGTTTGCTTGAGACGATCCACTGTTCGATTGGTTTCAACTTTGAGTGTGTTAAATGTATAAGTTCTATTTCTTCACTGCTTAATCGTAGCCTTGGTTGTCCCCTCTGTAGCTTTTTATTCATTATAATAGACTCTTATTAATATTAGCTCAATCTCATGCTATTTAAATCCAATTGCTGCTTTTACATACTAGAATGTTGTTCATGTCTTGCTATTGTTTTGTTCTTTTTTGGCTTCAAGGCGTAGTGTTATTTTAACCTGTTTGTTTCCACGATCCACAGCCTCGATGCTAAAGCCTCTAATCCTTTTCGTGAAAACTTTGTTTCCTAACCGTGTGAGCGTAGCAAGCATCCACATTCTATTCGATCATGTTAAATAAAGTCTACTTTCATGATAAGTCTTGACTATCTGTTTGATGTGATTAAACGGGCTCAATAGTTGAAGTGTAAGATTTTACCACCTTGGTGTTGAAGAAGAAAGGAAGTTGACGATTGGAACATGTCAAAGGAACAGGTCTAACTCAGCTGACTGACGTGTCTACAACAAGTGTTGATGAAGAAGGAAGCTGACGATTGAAACATGTCAAAGGTAGAAATCTCACGTCTAGGATTAGAGAAATCAATGATCGTATTGATAAAAATAATGTTGAGTTACAACCTCCTTATATAGGGAGAGAATTGTAGAGTCCTAAGTTAACTATACTTAAAGTCCTACTACAATACCTATTACTACTATAATAATAATAATAATGTAATTATAAATAATCTAATCCTGGTCGTAATATAATCCTAATCATAATATAATCCTAATTAATATAAGTAGTCTAATCCTAGTGCGACTCTAATTCTACAGCAGTGCTGTAAACTCGTCAGTCAGCTTCGTTGGACCTGTTCCTTTGACATGTCAAATCGTCAGCTTCCTTCTTCATCAACACTTGTTGTAGACACGTCAGTCAGCTGCGTTGGACCTGTTCCTTTGACATGTTCCAATCGTCAGCTTCTTCTTCTTCAACACTTGGTTTTCTCTATTAAGTATTGTACTTCCAGATTTTGATGGTTTTATTATTGTGCAAGAGTAGATGATTACTAGCCTTTAAAGTTATCCAACTTCAATTCGGTAGCATTGATCATGTTTAGTGAGTACCCCAAATTTGTTGGTTTGTTTATTAACGTCAATGTAGTCTTGATATGTTGCTAGTAATCAATAAATAAATAGGATCTCAAGTTCAAATTAGATTAGTCGTTATTGCTTCCCTTAATGTGTTCTATATCCTTTCATGTGTCCTTTAAGTTAGTTGTCATATACTTTCGTTCACTGTTTTGGAATGCTACCTGATGCCATGAGCTTTTAAAATGTGTAGTTGGTTTAGTTTTGCAGTGAGTTGGATTATTTTATTTATTTTGCCCATTAACTTAGAAATGTTCCTTATAGTTGTTAAGTTCTTAAAGTTTAATAGTAAAAGTTATATCTAGATGTGTTTTAAATGATAATTTTCCACCGTGGCCTTCTTGCCTTATGCAGTTGTGCATAATAATCAATTTGTTTAGTTCACCTTTGATCTCGTTTTATCTCTATTATGTATTTTTGTTTAGTTAGGAAGTTTTCTCTAATGGCTTGTCCCATTCTTAATTAGTTTCCACAATTATCTCTCATTTTGAATACAATATCACCACCCTTAGTGTTCTCATCTGTTAAAATAATTTATGTGTTTATCAATTAAAAATTGAAAATTAAAATGACATAGAAAAAGAGAAGTAAACACAAGAATGAGGAGAATATGACAAAATAAGAGTATAATAATTGTTCCACATAAATTCAGATATTTATAAACAGTTGGAAAAAAAAAGCCATCTAAAATGGTAAAGATAAAACTATGATACAAATTATCATTCTAATTAGGATAAAAACAAATATTAATATTTCAAAACATTCTAGTTAGGATCAAAACAAATATTAATATTTCAAAACAAAAATAAGTAATATCATTATAATTAGGATCAAAACAAATATTAATATTTTAAAACAAAAAAAAAGTACCTGAAAATTGCCTAATGATTCACATCAACAAGAGGCAATTGGTAAAGAAATAAATATATATATATATAGGATAAGATGAAAAGGTGAAGAGTTGTTTAAGTTAATTTTCAGAAGTTAGTGATCTTAGACATGGGGGAGAGGAAAGGTTCAATAGATTTAATTACACTAATTATAGAGAAAGGATAACAAATTTAATACATTTAACCACACTAATTATAGAGAAAGAATAAGGAATAAATGATAAACGCTTTAATTATCTAATTTTTATTTTATAAAAATACTTTATCTAATTAACAAATTTAATCCATTTAATCATAATTGTTCTTAAAAGAATTAGATAAAGCGTTTTTATAAAAAAAAATAAAAAATTCCTAACAACTTTGTATGAAATATTTTTGTCTTTCAAAGTTTGACTATACACCTTCTTATTTTTAGTATTTAGTATAATATAATATAATATAATATAATATAATATAATATAATTATTACTTAGTATTTAAATAATTAGATATTTAATGATATTTTAATTTAGTGTGAGGGTAATATGGTAATTCAACTTTGCATATTGGAGCTTCCCAATAATAATATGATATGATGATTATCTCAACTCATTTGTTTAATGAGATTCATATTAGTCCTTTCTTTTTCCAAATTGGATATGCACCTTAATTGAGTATACTCTATCTCCTAATGTTCTGCTGCATGAAAATCATAGTTTAGGTCTGGAATGATATTTCTACTCGAAACAAATGAAACACTATTTATGTATCCATCCTATAATTATTTTCTTTTACTGTCGCCATTCTTTTTGTTCTTTCACTCCTTGCTACCCTAAGGAAACTAAAGATCAATAGAGACTTTGTACAGTTGCGAAATCTGCTTGACCCCTTTTTCATGGTTGATACTTCAACTTTAAAAAAAGAAAAAAAGAACCAACAGAACGTGCAACAGCCAAGAGTTAAAAGAAATAATGTCATTTATTTATAACATTCTTGTTAACAGGCCTCCCTCTAGACCATTTTCTTTGATTTCCCTGAACTATTAGTCTATGTGTAAGGCTAAACAGGTTCATCAGATTTTATTTATGCGGCATTTATCGAACACTTTGTGCAATTTTTGCTTAAAATAAAATAGTATTGAAGTGTTCTGTGGATGCTCAATTCTCAAGCATATGGTTCTGCAAGTACAGTTTATGGAATTTAGTATTACCATCATATTTTACAAGTCCTCAATTAGGATGCGATATTATATTATGGTTTTCCTTTTCTTTTTTGAGAAAGAAAATCGACTTATTAGTCACTAGATTTGTTTTGTATGAAGGAATTAATTAGAAATGATCATATTCAAGGAAGTACAAGTGACCTACAAATACATTGAACAATATGCGTTGTTATGGTGATCGAAACTTTTTAAAGGAAACGAGATAGACTTAAAATTACATTAAGATTGGTTTAAAAAATGTACAATTGTTTACATAGCCTCTGCCTATATTTAAACTTTGGTAGAATTTTCTTTTATATAGGAAATATCTCATAGAAATTCTATAGATGCTAAGATTAGGTAAATATTGTTCGATTACTCAATTAGAGCGAGTTACGTACATTAGACTTGACAAATGCCTAAGTATATAATTATGTCTGTTTCGTAACATATTTATTGCATTGTGCCAAGGAGGAATAATTTCTTAAGGATTGTGTATCGTTTTCGTTTTTGATGTGATAACGTAAATGTATGGTCCTAAGGAATACAAATATTATGCTTCAAAACAACTAATATGTAATATTATAGTGCCATGGTAGAAGGCTAATGAACTGGAGGTATTGTTAGAGAGTATTTTGAAAGTATGACATGTATATCGTGACAATATAGCAACCTGTAGAGGTTTTGTGGCCATACAATAGAGATCTAGCAACGCATTTTAGGCACAAATCTTTGGTGTTGGATGTATATCGTTA
Organism: Solanum acaule; assembly: GCA_036250505.1. Classification (NCBI taxonomy): domain Eukaryota; kingdom Viridiplantae; phylum Streptophyta; class Magnoliopsida; order Solanales; family Solanaceae; genus Solanum; species Solanum acaule. The sequence continues at coordinate 12,455 of JAJOOR010023824.1, forward strand.
GGTTGTGTAGAGCCAAATCTTCTTACCTTTTTTTTTCATTGCAGAAAAGAGACACTGGCTTTGATGAGCTAGACTCTCTCTTTTGTTTGGTCTTCTCTTCAATATTGTAATATATCAATATAAGGTTCAAATGTAGTGGTTTGGATACATTAGCCAATTATTTTATTGTTTCTTGTTCCATTTTGAAATTAATAAATAGTGTCAACTATAAAAGTCAGCATAAGAGTGTTATAGTTTTATTTCTCTGTAATTACCAGTACAGTCTACAAAGTCATTAAGTTTCTTTGCTTGAATGTTTCTCTATACCAAAATAGTAGACATTTTTACCTTTGTAAGAATACTGATGTCTCACTCTAGAAATATGACGTCTCCAAGATAATTTTTTGTCTCTTTGATTCGGACCTGTATTGATCATTGTCATTAAGTGACGAGATCCTAACTAAATTTTCCATTCTTATATGTTTAACAATGGTAGATAGTATGAACCATGGGATGTTATCTCTTTGATGTTTTGGATGAATTTCGCATTGTGTCTTATTGTACGTACAGTTTTTTGTTTGAATATATGAACAGGAACATATTGTTTTAAGTGGGAATGTCTACCCCAGATAAGCTCGAAACAAAAATGCTGCTTAAAAAGAAAATTGTTGTACAAGCTGTTGCAGTTCATGATTGCCAAAGCTCCATGGTATCTACTGCCTGGGATTGGACAAGAACAACAGTTACAGGGGTGAGTTGTGTATTTCCAAATCGGGATTTATCCTATTTATTATTTACTTATTTATATCCTTTTCTTAACCATAAAACTCAAAGTCAGCTTTCTTTGTTTGGTTTTATTTGTGAAGTTCTTTATAATTGTGCTCACAAATCCTTCTCAAAGAACAAATCATAGGAAGATACTGTTGGAACTCTTAACCTTTTTGTCATTGTTATATCCTTATGAGCCATGATCGATATCACGCGAAAACGAACATGTTAGTCAAACGACTCTTGTCCATTTGTTTTCTTCAAGTTAATTACATCTTTGTTTGTGGCATATCCTGTGAAATGCCAACGACTTAGTCTATTGTATTTAGCTGTTCAGCTGGAAATTTCAAGGCTTATACCACTGGACTCTGGTTAGACAGGAATACCGTACCTGTTGACATTGTGTACCAGCTTTAAATTTGCTCTTCATGTTAGTTACTGTTGCGGCTTGTATATATGAATGTAGTATGACAGCTCTTTCAATTCGAGTAATGGTAATCAAAGCAACCACTTGAATAAATCTTTTTCCATCTATGAAAATTAATGTTTATCATTATTAGACTCTCGCATTTTATACTCATTATTCATCTATATGTAAAAACTATAACTTTCACATTTTTCTCTATTCCAGGTTGCACTAAGACAAAGCTTGGCAGCCTGTTTGGAAGGAGAAGTTCAATTCAGTCCCTGCTCTGAGGAAGGCAATTATATTAGATTACGGCCCTATTCGACCTTGGATGTCTGTAGCTCACTGGTATGCCATTATTACTAATCGTTTTGCTCTGAAAATAGCCATATTTTTTTTTTTTACAAGTTTTTGATTCTTACGTCTATTTTGAATCTTGATTTAGGTGGTTGTCATTTCAATTTTTATGAGTGCTTCTACAATGGTTCATCATATAAACGGCACACCACATACCCTTCAAAACTTATGATGAGAACATTGCTGCTTCCTTTTTTCTTTTCCATCTAATTCTTGATCAATATGAAAATTGATATACTCGGCTAATAATATAATGTATTCACTTGTAATATCAAAGTTTAACATGCAAAAATCGGTATCTTTCTTCATGTATTGTAATACTAATTTACTTTATTTAATTACAGATGGTTTTCAAAGCATAAAAAAAAAATTTAACCACTTCAAAAATAAAATGTTAGGTCCAGCAAGGGCCATGCTTATCTAGTTACTATATACTCTATAGAAATGTTATGAGGAGGACGACCAAGGGCAAATCAATTATTTAGCTTAATCAAATATCTATACTTCTTGTTACACGTGCTACTCAATGCCCCAAGATCACTTTATTACCACACAAACACTCAACTTTATTCTAGATGCATCCTCTCCATTGGATTTTTCTTACTTCTATTATTTAATTAAGGCGAAATGATTTAATTGACCCTTGTACTTATATGAGTTTGTATTGTGAACCCTTCTACTTAAATCTTTATCAATTGAACCCTTAAACTTAATAAAACACAACTTATCAAACCTTTCTGACCATTGACTAGGCTTATGTGGCATAAAGATGGTTGAGTTGGCAAAAATGCGTGAATTCATTCTCATTAAGGCGAGTGACTATCCTATTTAACCTAAAAAAATATTTAAAAAATAGAAAAATAAAACAATAAAATAATGAAACTTTTAAAAAGAATTACAGTAACTAAAAAAAGCATTCTTCCTCAGGCCATCAGCCCACCTCCATTTTTAGCCATCTCCATCTCATCTCCATCCCTGTCCGATCCATTTTTCTTTTCTTCTTCCCACTCGTCGGGCGGAGGGAGAGCCGCTTGGGAGCCTCACAGTATTTGGAGGTAAAGTAAAATAATTGTTTTAGTTTGAGATTCACAATATAGGAATTTTATCTATCTGCTTCATTTCAAGGTTGTTAACAGCATTCAACTTCTTCTATAGTCATCCAGAACCTGAATATGTAACTTTCTTGTTGTGTTATATTCACTGACAGTTTCTCAATCGTACTGAACTTTTTGCGGACATTGTCATTGAGCATGAGTAAGATTCTGTCAAAACCCTATTTATAGACACTTTAATACAATTCCTTACCAATTAGGAGACTATAAACTATTCTTATTCTAACAACATCTTCACACTGATTACATGTCAACCCAGGTATGTTGAGTGCACTGGCGCGTCAATCCAAGCACTAGTTCTGTTTAAAAAGCTATACCCTGGACACCGGACCACAGAGATTGACAATTTCATTGATAATGCTGTTAAATATCTTGACGATGTACAGAAGCCTGATGGTTCATGGTATATGATATTTTACTTGCGAGTCCTTGAACTTTCTGCTCTGTCGATACATATGACACGATTATCATGTCAATAGGTATGGTTCCTGGGGTGTGTGCTTTACATATGCTTCCTGGTTTGCTCTTGGAGGGCTTGCTGCAGCAGGCAAGAATTACAGCAACTCTGCGGCTGTTCGAAAAGGCGTTGAATTTCTGTTACGAAGACAAAGGTCTGATGGTGGTTGGGGAGAAAGCTATCATTCTTGTCCTGACAAGGTAATGTAAAAGCACAAAAGCTACGTAAAACAACAATAACTACACCTACGTCTCAATTTGTGCATTGTTAAGGTCAGTTATATGCTATGTTTCTGAGAATGTCACTTGGTGCACGTTGGATCCTCCAAAAGTTGTGCATTTTTGGAAGATCTGCAACAACATTTTTGGAGAGTCCATGCAACATAGTAGGTTATATGAACTCTGCACGTGCATCATACTCCATTTGGAACCGTTTCATTCCAATACTGAATATTTTAAGTCTTAAGTTTTCTATTGACATGCATTTTTACCCTTAAAGAATAGGATGAAGTATAAAGATATCTGGAAAAGATAACTGTGACTTAGCTTTGTATTTGATCAAACAGGTATATAGAGAGCTTGAAACAGAACACTCAAATCTTGTACAAACTGCATGGGCATTGATGGGATTGATTCACTCTGGTCAGGTTAATTCCTTGTTACTATTAGTAAAAGCATAATACATAAACAGACACTCAAACTTGCTCTCAACTGACAATTCAGCACTACAACTTTGAGAGTGCACATCTAGGCACTTCAACTCGTTTCCACTGTGTCAGTTGAACACTTCAACTTACAAAATGATCATCTAGACACCTTCAAAATTTATGTGCCACGAGACACAATGAAGACGAGTTGGAGTGTTTAGTTTCCAGTTGAGGTGTCTAGATGTGACCTTTCAAAGTTGGAGTGCTTACTTGTCGGTTGAAGCCAAGTTTGAAGGTTTGTTTATGTATCATGCCATTAGTAAATGCTGTAATTTATACCAAAATCAGAGTAGAACTTTTCTTTATAAGAGTTCTTTACCAACTTTCCTTTGGACAGGTTGATAGAGATCCAAGACCCCTCCACCGTGCGGCTAGGCTTTTGATTAATTCTCAAATGGAAGATGGTGACTTCCCACAACAGGTAATTACTCTGTAAATTACAAGTTAAACAAAGGAGAAGATTCTTTGACCGTTAAAAGAACAAGTTGTTACTGGAACGAAATTGACTGTAGTTAAACAAAACGAATATAGATGATTCACATAGTCGACTTTAAACAATCTGGTCATATTTGAATGATATTTGATTAATGGAAAAAAAGTTCAAATATGCCATCGAACTTTCAGTAAAGAGTGACACAAATGTGGACTGTTGTCACGGTGATGACATAAATAGCCCAACTATTAACATATGGCATGACTGAGCCATTTCTGAAAGTCCGATGACATGTTTGAACTTCTTTCCTTGATTAGTTAATATAAAGAAACAATCCCTTTCAAACTGGCAAAACAATTTCTCAAAGAACAGAGATTGCTAAAACCAGTTTTATCAAAATATTGCACTTATTTGACTTCATAAATATGTGCAGGAAATAACTGGAGTTGTCATGAAGAATTGCATGTTGCACTATGCAGCATACAGAAATATATTTCCATTGTGGGGTTTGGCTGAATACCGCAAAAATGTCCAAGTACCATTAGAACACAACTAAATATATATTATATTATGTCTTAAGAAATAAATAATGTAGTTTATTGTTTCTTGTGTTAATGTAAGTTATGTAACAGTGTCCAAAATCATTGCCTAAGCTGTTGTTAAATATTTGGCATATATGCATAATATGTGTAATCAAGGATATCCTATTTTAAATATTTAGCTTAATTCTAGCCCATTTTATAGATTTTCTTTAGTTTAGATTTATTACTAGATCTTTACTTGATATTTTATATGGGTAAGGGTCCTAGGAGTCTAGTCCCAAGATGAGGTCGGGTCTAGGATCGGGGTTGAAGTCGATCCTGGATTGGGGTTGGATCTCGGGTCCTGACTCTTGAGTCAAGGTCGGATCTCCAATTTTGGGTCAAAGTCGGGGCTTGGTCTCAACTCGTGGTTGGATCTCGGTTCCCAAATTTGGGTTGGGTTTCAAATCGGGGTTAGGTTCGATTCTTGAGTTTAGGGTCAAAATATAAGAATGTGATCATTGTTGTAAAGAAATGGATGTCCATAAAGACCCACATTTACTATAGCTTATTCATCTCTCCAAGTAATTTCACATCTATAAAAGGGGCATTACATTGTAATAGAAATAGATATCCCTTTGAGAAGAAAACTACTTCTCTGCTTCTTTCTCTTCCTTTCTTCTTTTACTTTAATATTTTTATTTTAAAACACGTTATCAACACAAAGCTCTAATTTTTTTTGGATAAATTAAATTTCTATTACATTGTTCATCATGTCAAACTTATCAAAGCTTGAGTTTGTGGTACTTGATATTACCGAAAATAATTATTTGCCATGGGTCCTTGATGCTGAAATTCACCTTGACGCTAAAGGTCTTGGTGATACTATTAAACAAGAAAATAAAACATCAAGCCAGGATAAAGCGAAGGCCATGATTTTTCTCCGACATCATCTTCATGAGGGATTAAAAACTGAATATTTAACTGTGAAAGACCCTCTTGAATTATGGATTAATTTGAAGGATTGATATGACCACCTAAAACTTACGGTGTTATCAAAAGCTCGATATGAGTGGCTACACCTCCGATTTCAAGATTTTAAAATTGTAATTGAGTATAATTCTGTTATTCATAAAGTAAGTTCCATATTAAAATTATGTGGAGTACTATCACTGATGATTACTTACTTGAGAAAACATTTCCACTTTTCACGCTTCAAATGTGTTGTTACAATAACAATATCGTGAAAAGGGGTTTAGGAAATATTCTGAATTAATTACATGCCTACTTGTGGCTTAGCAAAATAATACTTTGTTGATGAAAAATCATGAAGTCTGTCCCACTGAGTCTGCTCCATTCCCTGAAGCGAATGTTGTAGCAACACATAATCAGTCTGAATCAAGAGAAAATAATTCTCGTGGACGTGGCCGTGGCCGTGGTCATGGCCATGATCGTAGACGTGGTAGAGGACGAAATAATTATTGTCATTATGGTGGAAATAAACATGAGAATAACAAAAATTCTCAAATAATCCTTCTCGAGGTAGAATCAATATTTGTCACTAATGTGGTATGAAAGGTCATTGGGCACGTGAATGTCGTATGTCTGATCATTTTGTGAAACTTTATCAAGCCTCTCTCAAAAGAAAAAATACTAATGTAGAGGCACACTTGACCTTTCAGAATGATAATAATGAAGCAGCTTCCTCAAATAAATATGATGATATTGATGCAAATCTTGCTTATAAAGATGATGGCTTTGAAGGCCTCCCAAATATTACTCATCTGAAAGTTTAAGACTTTTATGAGAATATTGAATCTAACTGGGAATAAAATTATAAGAATAATTGTTGGTTTTCTATTATGTTTGAAACTATGTTGTTCTTCTTACATGTTTTTCTTAAGGCATTATGTTTTACTAATTTCTACATTTTTAGTATAATTTCTTTAAGTTTCTTATGTTGTTGGTTTTTTACGTTCTTATAATATCTTTTATTTTTATGAAGAATATGAAAATTCCCCAGTCATCATATGGATTCAAAATCAATTATGATGATATATGTCTTATAGATAGTGGCACAACACACACTATTTTAAGAGATAAGAAGTATTTCTCTTATTTAATTATGAAAGAAGCTAATGTTAATACAATATCTGGCTTAACTAAACTAAGGTCCTATTACCCCTGAACTCTTTTTTTTTTTTGTAATTTTGTACATCTTTTGGCTTACATGACACACTCTGTGATTCCACGCAGTTGAGACGCGTGAGAGATATTTGCCTTAGGAGTTAAGCAAATGCAACTGTTGTTTAAAGCTTTCCCTTTGAAGTGTTCAACATGTTAAAGTATCGATAAACAACCGATGATGTTGGTTATCTTCGACATGTTCAAACATATAGTTGACCTGAAATTTGGTAAGATCCAGTCGTGTTGATGTAAATATATTGAATAAACCATATTGTTGTGCGATAGATCAATAGATGACATGGTTTTCTTTGGCGTTTTATTTGAGTCAGAGAAGATATCTATTTGTTTGGTATAGATGACATAATTCATATGAGTCCAACATGATACTTTCTGCAGTCCACTTAGCCGGGCCATCCTTTAGAAAGGATGTTCGATTACTCTTTGGCGCTGTTTATTTAGCTTGAATACAAGTTAATGCTTCCAATTTTTCCGAGTTTGATCCCTGAGATCGACCTTTTATCACCTGAAATGTTCGTCGATTTTTTCTCCTAAAGTTTGCCTCCTTGGCTGATGATAGAATAGGCTTGAATTTCTGGACATAGAAGCAACTCTTTCAGGAAAGTCAGTTCTAGTAATGAAGTGATAGACAGGGGCGGCTCAACGTAATCGGAGGCCTAAAGCGAAATCTTAATTAGAGGCCTAAAATCTAAATAAACTTCACATGCATTTATTTAAAATTTATTTTTCTTACATTTTTAAATGCAAAGTATTACTTAATATTTTTTTTTATATATAAATGATTTATTCAATTTCTTTTTTAATTATTAGTTTTAAATAAGATTTTATTAATTCAATGTTGAAAAATATTATTTTATTCGGGTAATCATTATATGAATTGTTAACATAGTTCTACAAGTAATAAGTTGACAAATTTCAAATAAATATAAGAGTTAGAACCATAGCTTTGATGAAGTTGATAATTTGGTTACCCCACATTTTACTATGGTTGTTGTAATGCTTGAAAATCTAAGAAGAAATGGAAAAAGAATTTACAATTGAATTTGTTCAATACTTTTCGACTATTAATTGATATTTTTGAAAGAAGAAAGTGTACAAGGAGTTAAAAAGAAAATAATGTGAGTATTAATAGAGAGAGTGTAAGAAAATAAAATAATATTTTCTTGATTTCTTCTATTTGAATGGGGTTGAAGAGAATAAAATAATAATTTTAAATATATACTTTTT